>WJFB01000377.1:0-67478 GCA_009870185.1 Pygmarrhopalites habei | reverse complement strand
CCAAAAATTATCTGAGAGGTAGCTCAATACATTGGGAATAAGACACATCGGTCTCATGACCGAAGGACCTCTGTGACCTGAGCTATTCCCTCTGTCCAGAATTAGGAGGATCTACCCTACAAGTTGAGTTACACTTTGTTTGGTCCTCCTCCTCTTTGGGTCAATCGGGGATTTGGGTATAAAAAACTACAGAAAAATTAACACTCTACTCTGTGTGTGGTGCCGTGTATTCCTTACTTGAGGAGGATAATTAGAAGAAGATAAACCAATCAGATTCACAATTTTTGAGATTGTCGGATGGGATGTGCCTCAGCAGTTGTTCAAGTCAATATTAGTTCAAAGATCGAGGAGGTCAGGAGTGGGGGAGAAAAACAGCTTTTGCATTACACTGATAATACAATTTTTTCTCTTCCCTCTTTCTCTCCATCCCTAGTAACTGTTGAAGTGAGTTGGGTCAATGGGAGTGAGGCGATGAACGTAATCAAACATTAAAAATGACTGATGGTTTTGAACAACCACACAATTTTTTCCCCTCCCCCTTGTTATTTTGCTAGTAAGCAAGTTGGATATTTTACACATTTTGAGTATCACTGAATTGTATAATCAACTTCCTCACCTTGTAACAAAGTATTTTGAAATAATACACAAAGGTCACTGGAACTAATGGGACAGCGCAACGTGGCAGGACAAAATTTTTTTAAGATTACATGTCACGACGTCCAGTTACTCTTTCATACTAATGGGTTATGAGTTAAATCACACCAACTTAATAGCTTTGATAGTGAACTGTGAAAAATTTGTCTTACTTGAAGGTTCAGTGTGAGAGGAGTAGAACTAGAGAGAGAAGCTAAGGTTAGGTGCAAAAACATCCGTTTCATAACCCACAGTTCAACAATTTTTAATTGTGAAATTAATCCCTGTTCATCTTTAAGGTTTAGTTATCCCTCAGAACGGGTGACTATTTTCCAACCATGTTTACTGATTAAATACATCCTACTAAAGTACTGGAGCACGAAATGAAATGCCCCAGATTATGATCCGCTCTTTTCTCAATGAAGATAAGGAAGAAGGAGGAGGAGGGTCTGGTAGACGATAAAATTCATTTCAGACAAAATAATAAATAAAAATATTGCGTAAATGTCACACACTCAAACAATCCACGTGTCGGTCACATGTACCCTCTTGGGGGTCCTTTTATTCAAGACTAGAACACACAGTGTGTATTTACTTGTAACCTACACACATGATACTAAATATTTTTATGTGACACAAAAGTCTGTTCAAAAAATATATACTATCTATATGGATTTTGAATACATTTATTATCACCGTCTCCACTTGAAGCGTGTCAAAAGAAAAACTTTGGGAAAAGACAATGCCACAATTATGTACTTACATGGGTGGGTAGGATTCCTTCTCTGCCCTTTCAAGGTTAAAGATCGTTTAATGAGGACAATCATTTGAGAAACGTCTATCGTTCCTTCGATGTATTTCAAACAAACGCTTTCTTTGACAATAGTCCTTCTAGTATAACACGTGCATTTTTTCGAAAAAACTACAATTGAATTGAACAAAGAATCTAGAAATAAAATGTTTTTTTAAAAAAAAATTAGCAAAAATAACTATTTCAAATTCAGTTGAAGGGATTTCTACGAGGAAATCTTTATACAAAAACAAAATATGGAATATTCTCATTTATTTACTGGGAACATCCATGTCACTTGACCCATATTTAGCTCAGACTGAAAGATAATAAGATACAACGTTCGTCATTCGTCGGGCAGTTTCAGACAAAAAGAGAAGGAGGGGATGAAAGTTGAAGCTAGCTAATTGTACTAATGCCTCCACACTACTAATTATCTACATTATTAATGTGTCCTAAATAAATCTGTGTGTGTGAGAGAGACTCGGTCTTGACCTCAATTATTTTTCTTATGTCGTGTACCATTCAAAGTTGGGTGTCAGGCCGGGAATCGATCCAATCTGCAATTAGGAATAAATATCGTAAATGTTTTACAATTTACAAATAACTTTAATTGAATTGAATACCTTTGATTCCACCCATGTTTCTTATATTCTCGACCATGGCCGTCAGATTTGGACAGTCATCCAGGCAATCCTCTTTCAACTTGACAAAATTCTCCATCCAAGCAGCGAGAAAAATATCTGCCCAGGTGATTCCAAAATCAACGGCGTATTTCCCCTCCGTCTTCTCGACGGTCTTCTCAAAATACTCGATGTAGTGTGGGATGTGAGTGTCCACCAATCCCTTCAACAATTCCTCCTTCTTCTCTTCATCTCCCTCAGTCGCCCACGCCGTGAATTTGTCGACTAATTCATTGAGGGTGTCCACCTACACACACACACACACAATTCATAATCTGATAGAAAATTAATTTTTAATTACAAGACTTTACAAGTTGATCACAGAAGGCAGCCGTGATGTCATCCGCCCCGAACAATCCAAATTGCCTGGAGAGGAACCGACCAATAGCCGCTGACTGGTAAAATGTTCTTCCACGGTACTCCAACGTAGGCACTAATCATTTGATAGATTACATTATAAAATTTAAAATCTTTCTCACAATCTCTCTCTCATTCTTACATTGTCCATGAGGCGTTTCTTCTTTAACTGTAGGCCAGTCAGCGAATTCAATCCTTTCGTCAATGAAGTCCATCCCAACAAAATGGAATATCCACCGAATCGGTTCTGCCCGGCCACGCATGTTGAAGTATTTTAATTTATATTCCGTCATTTTGACCTTTTTCCTTTTTGAGTGAACCCTTTTTTACAATCTTGATTTAAGATTCGCCGGTGACGGGAGAAAATGAGAAGGAGAAAGTTGACTGGGTGTGTGTGTGGATGTAAGAATGAGACTGACAGACTTTGTACGTCAAGTAGGGAATGAAGCTCGTTTGTGAGGGATTTGGAAGGTATATTGCAAAATAGTTGGAGGTCAGTCACAAAAACGGGTATTACTCCATCGGGAGAAAAGGGGTAGTCAGTGACTATTAGTCACTCACTGTCCTTTTGTTGTGACGTCAGGGAATATTTATATATGAAATTTTGGCCATGAGTGTACATACAGAGAAGAGAAAGTTGAAAATTGTATGGAGAAAAATGGGAGTGTACAGAGTATATATATGTATACCTACCTATATCTGTCTTGTATTGATTTCCAGTGGCTGAATAATTAATCTCATTGTGATTACCCATGGTGTGTACTTCCAATGGATAGTCCAAATACTCTATTCTCTTTCACTTTGTGTGTGTGTGTGTCAGTGTGGCTCCAGGCTGAACCAAGTTGACACACAGTCACATAGTAGAATATTAATGTTTCATGTTAAGTGTCAAGAATTTGAGATATTCAAATAGTAATCATCGTCATATTGCATTCCCAAAAGTTTACTGACCCAATTATTTTAAGCTCCTTTCCTTACTCACTCTGTACTCTGTGAGAAAGAGAGGATTTTGAGGTGGACTGTGACTGTGCCTGTGACTTTTCCACAAAATCCTTGCTCTGGAGTGGACCCTAATCTCAATTTATTCATTATTGGGAAGGGATTATTCTCTTGTCCAGTTGGTTTTGATTTTGACGTAGAGTGGAATGAAGAAAGAAGGATAAGTTTAAGAGGTAATGTTGACTGGAGTGAAGTCGAAGGTACATGAATTTATGTCAGTCAATTTAATTGGAATGTGGGTTAAGAAAATAACTCGAGTCAATAAAGCTAAAGTAATTTTGATTGGGAGATTTATTAGGTAGCTGGAAAAAGAGGTACATGAGTGTCGTGTCAATTTTGACAAAATAAATATTTCTTTTTATTAAAAAATGAAACGTTGTTTGGATCCAGTTAAGAATAGATTTAAATTAAATTTTTAAAAAACTTATGACTCATCATCCGAGCAAATGTGAGATTGTACTTCGTTTATACCACGAGACGTAATTTTCATGTAGTCTTTTTTCCGACTCACTCTGGAAATTCATTAAGAAAATGGAAAAGTGAACAAATAAAGTGATAAATGAGGGGAGGAGTATTTTTGATTGACAGTTGATTTAGAGATGAAAAAAATTAATTTCCCAGTCTACATCATTTTTTTCCGAGTGTTGGCTTGGCGCCTTGACTGGAGTCACTGAAAAATCCAGGAAAATTTTCTCCTCCTCCCCTCTCAAAGAACCATGAAAGAATTTTCAATGAACCTGTGTAAATGTGATGATAATGGATGACATGATAAGGAAATGTCCTCAGTCTTCGTTCATAAAAACCCAAATGGACAAGAAAAGTTGAATATGTTTGTATGTGGACAGTGGACAACCAAAACTGTAATTCTTATCATTTGTGTGTGTATCATGTCCGCGGCGCTACCTTCTGTGTGTGTGAAGAAAAATCCAAAATCCATGACAAATTCTAATACTTATATTATGTTGCTTTACACCAATAATTTACCCTTTTGATACGATATATTGTGTTTGTAACAATCATTATTTCATATTTTCTCACGGGGACACGACACACAAACGTAAGTCTTTGGCCTTTAGTGTCCAGTGCAGTAGGAAAATTTTCCTTTGCACGAGTACTAAATGTACATATAAAAAATTGTTTTCGTTCTCCCTTTTGAGTTCATATCTGTCAGAGTTTGGTTACTAAACTGTGTAGTATCTCTCCAAAGATATTAGTATTGTGCCCAGTTGGTATTGCTTTCTGTTTGTGGAGTCTCAAAACATTTCCAAAAATTTTCCATTTCATGTGTCTTCCTATCATATCATTGTCATACAGGCATACAACAGATCGTGTGTGTCTGAATAACTGTCAATATTGTTGCAAAAATAATGGAATTAAGCGATGCACTATTGTATTCCCCGTTAATAGTCTAAATTGGCAGATGAGCATTTTTGAAATAGAAAACGGATGCCGGAAATGACGAAAACTTTTTTCTCTCTCTCTCTCTTTCTCTCTCTCTTTTGGTTTCTTAATGACGCAGTTGATGAAATTAATTGTTGTTGTTTGTTTACGATCATCACAGTCGGGCATGGCGGCGACGACCAAGTCATGTCAACTTTTGGAGTAACACGTTTATCGGGATATATAAAAAAAATTTGTCACAATATTTTATGAGAGAGAATCTAACGGCCTGTCAGTGACTCCTTTATAGTTGATACGCTCATGATAGGCAGTGTAATGTAAAATGTATAATAATTATTTGTGTGTGTGTGTGTGTGCGTGTGTGTGGTCAACTATGTTAATAACAACTCAAGTTTATTTATTTAGCGATTACAAGTTGACCAGCGCCAGTTGGGCTGGAATGAGCTGCAGTGTATGCACCACACTCTCCAACTCGAATAGTTTTATTCTATGTGTCTTTCTACATGAATTATCATTAATAGTAACCAAATTTTGTTGTTGACAAGACTGGAATTGGAAAGTTCAAATGGCAATAAAATGTAATAAAAAAAGATGACGAATCGAGATAGAGAATGACAAAAATTTGGTTCGGACATCCGTCCAGCAATAAGTATCTTATTTCAATAGGGACTGTGCTGACGTCCAATTTTTTTAAAACTTTGTCAAGTTGTCTCAATCAGTACAGAAGACACACACACAAGCACACGCTGAGTTTACCATTAAATAGTTGACGTCCTGTCTAACTCCTGCATCATCATCCTTGGTGTAGTCAAAAAAATTATCATTCAAGACTCAGGCTTTTGACCTTATTGGCTGGTGGAGGAGCAAGACAGTTGGATTTTGGTCAAAAAGTCTTTGACCTTAAAGTAGGATGGTGGGTGACCCTCATCGTAGACACATTTTAAGTCAGGAAGGAGAAAGCGTCCGTCTGAAGATCGGTACTGATGAACACTGATGAGAAAATTGTGCCCTCGTTCTATCCTTCATCCTGTTTCTCAAAAAATTAAGTAAGGAGTAAAATGAATTATTTCACTTATTGACATGACATGACATGCATGCACTCTTCCCACATTCAAGATGACATTGAAAGGTCAAGACACCATTTGTGCGGTCCTTGACTACAGCTTGGATGTGTCCTCTGTACTGTAATTGAAATGATTCAAAAATATGAACTTTCTCTCTCTCTGCTCTCAAAATCAGACTTGCATTAATCTCGTTGTTATTATTGCTAATTTCGCCATTTTTTACAATAATAACGATTTTGATTGATTTGATCCAGAGAATGAAGATGCTTAAATAGTTTTTTGAGACACAATTATTTAATTTGTTGTTGTTCTTTTTTTGCTTTGTTTAGTTGTTGTTGTGGGTTTGGGTTGTTCATTTGTAATAATAACATAATAATAATAATTTTCATTCACAAACACAATAATACTAAAAATCTCTACTTTGATTCGTTCTTCGTCGGATACACTCTCACTCTCTCTCTCTCTGTCTGGTCTTTCTCTCTCTTTCATTTTTGATTCTCTCCAAACATGCTTTCTTTCTTACACATTTTTCGATGATTTCTTTCAAAAATGTGAAAAGGAAATTCACTTCTTTATATCTCTAAACGTTATACTCGATGTTGTTGTTGCTGTTGTATAAATTGTAATAGACACACGTTGAAATGATGACAATTTCGGATGAAATTATATATACACATGCTACCACTACTTGATAATAATAATAATAAATAAATTGTTGTTGTTGTTGATATATAATATATAGATATAGTTTTAAATGAAAATAAGTAAAAGAAGAAGAAGAGGATTTGTCGTGTAAATACTATGTACACACACACACACACAAGAGAAGGAAGAAGATTTTAGAAATAATGATTCAAAATAAAAATTAATCATTAAAATGTTGTCTCGTCGTTGGGCGTCGAAAAGAAAAAAAAAGAGAGAATGGTGGATATACTGGATTTTCTCGTAAATAATAATGATGATATTTGTATTATTATTATTATTATTGCTTTTGATAAATCTGCCGGTTTTTGGAAAAAAAGATATTTTTAGTGACCTTCCAAGATTATTTTTCCCTTGTACACCACACACACACATATATATATATAATAATTAAATGGAGATGTATATGTACACAACGTTGTTGTTTAGTTCGGTATAGGTATATATATTGAAGAATAAAATGATTTGATGGAAGGAGGAAGACACACGTATACACGGCAGGACACACGTACGACGTGGGGGTATTTTGATGACGATCGATCATTTTTGATTATTCATTATTGAAATTACAGTAATATATTAATAACAATAATATATATAATATATATGTAATATCATATACTTTGATGATGTTGTTGTTGAATCTTCATTATTTTATTGATGACGACGATGGCTCTAATGAAATTTCATTTGTTCCTTGTTGTGTAGTAGTTGTATTTATGTGTTGTTTGTGTGTAATAATAATAATAACATAATATAATAATGTATTAAGAAGCTGTTCATAGTATTTTTCCTTTATCTCGTGGTTGTTCAAGATAATATATCATATTTAATAATATACAGTAGTAGATGATGTTGTTGTGCTGGCTGTTGAGTGATGATTTCGGTTGAAATTTTTTTTCTTCGGTTGTTCTTCTTTGATGATGATGATGATGGCAACGGCCAAAAATTTTGATTTTTTTTGTGTGTTTTTATTTGGGATATGAGAAGAGTTGTCCCGCTTAAAAGCATTTCCTGTGGACGATTCCTGTTGAAAAGAAAAGGGAGAGAGATTAAATTTTGAGTCAAGATGTAAACTAGAAAAAAGAAGAGTTGTTGTAGGAATGATGATTTACCTGGGCCTGATTCGTCGTACTCTTGCTTGGAGATCCACATCTGTTGGAAGGTGGACAGAGAGGCCAAGATAGACCCACCGATCCAGACGGAGTATTTACGCTCTGGTGGAGCAATGATCTTAATCTTGATGGTGGATGGAGCCAAGGCAGTGATTTCCTTTTGCATTCTGTCGGCAATACCTGGGTACATGGTGGTACCTCCGGACAATACAGTGTTGGCGTACAAGTCCTGTCCACAACAACAAAAAAATAATTAACAATGACTTTCTCCACTTTCTCCTCCTCCTCTTTCTTCCTCTTTGTTTTTATCTTGTAGAAGACAAACCTTTCGGATATCGACGTCGCACTTCATGATGGAGTTGTACACGGTCTCATGGATACCGCAAGATTCCATACCCAAGAAGGAAGGTTGGAAGAGAGCCTCAGGGCACCGGAAACGTTCATTACCAATGGTGATGACTTGTCCATCGGGCAATTCGTACGATCTGAAATATTAAATACATATTACTGTAATTTTCCAAGAATTATTGGTGTTCACTGATCAAGTTTGGTCAGTTGCATTTGAACACACGACATTGAGACAGTTGACCACCAAAGGAAAGGCTTCGATGTGGACATAAAATAATTCTAAACAAATCTGACATTTGGTCACCCAAATGAACTTGTGTCCAGTTGCTGGGTGGTCAATTGTCAAAGTTGTCAAATGTAAAGTGTCCATTTGTCGGGGAGGCTAACTGCTAGTTTGCCCAAGTGTTCAGATGCTGTAGATTCAGAACTTTTCATTTGTAGTCATAGATGAATATTTGGTGACGCAATGTTGTTGCGTGCTAAAATGTGCACCTCGCCGCGCATCCTACGCCGGTCATTTGAATTTTTCACACTTTCAATTTTTTTTCCTTTTCACAAAAAAGGGTTGGATACTTGACACCATGAGTGATCGAAGCCCTAATAAGAGGAAGTTGGACTATCTCATAAATTCTGACCGGACTTCTGAATTGGTGAGTATTCTGTGGGATTTTTTGCTTGGGTATTTCATTGAATTGAGAATGCATTACATTGTACTTGTTACTTGTACTTTCACAATAATCATGTTATTGTTTTTTCTGTGTGTGGTTCCAGAAGAGGTATAGTATAAGTAGTGGAAATGTAGTATTGCCAATATTCGTCCCGAATCTTCTGGCAATTGAAGATGCTCCTCGTCCACACTCACCCATTCTCGGACTACAACCTGAAAATGATTTCGAGACACATGAGAAAGAAGTGTGGTTGTCTCATTTAGTCTCTGATGAGCACCGTCAAAAGTATACTCCATCCAAAATAAAACCATCATCTATTGTCCACAAGGAGGACTACAAGACTGAAATTGAATTGGAATTTAGCCCTGATTCTCTGTTTATCAAATGCAAAAATGCAGATACATGTCCTGTCTGTCGTCGAGTCATGGATCGTGTGTCAAAGATATCATATGGTGGGTATTTCTTCGAGATAAATCCCGGAATGACCTGCCAGAGCATGAAAACTTTGTACATGCGGGTGAATAGAAGGACTGGCAAGTCTATTTTTAGAAAACATCGCTATGTTGGAATCACTGATGACACATTGTATAACAGAGTGAAGCTGTACGGGCCGAATATGAAGAAAGCAGGACGCTATAGTAAGTTCCATTTTTTTTCAAATTGAAATGTTGAAATTTTCAATTAATAATATATAATATCCTAATATCCTTTTAAGATTTTAATGAGTGCTCATTTTTTGTCTTTTGTAGTCACACGCTTATTCAATAAATATGAAAATGATCTTGCCCTTATCCCAGTTCTCATGATCGACGATGCTGATTCACCTAATGCTCTTAGTGATGCAGAAAAAAGTTTCATTTCTTGTTTCAATTGTATGAAAAATGTTGACGGGGGTTGAAATGTACAATCGGGTGGAAAGGGTACTGTAATGACCCCGTGGCTTGTTAACTGGTTGAAATGTAAGGGACAAATGTGACCAGTTTGTGTTTTGTCCAACCTACTATGTTTGTTTTTATATTAAAATACCATGTGATGTATAATTTTAAAAATGCCGTAAATTCAGTCTCTCATGTTTCTCTGCAAAATAAGACTAACATTGCTCAAGCACAATCTAAGCATAATTAATTCAACACTTACTTCTCGAGGGAGGTGGAAGCCGCGGCGGTGGCCATTTCTTGCTCAAAGTCAAGAGCAACATAGCACAATTTCTCCTTGATGTCTCGGACAATTTCTCGCTCAGCTGTTTAGGGTGTCAAAAAAATTAAGATATTAGTATTTAGTACAAGAAGAGAAATGACGGAGGGAGGGAAGGGTGGTTCGACGATCCCGTACCAGTGGTGGTGAATGAGTAGCCACGTTCAGTGAGGATCTTCATGAGGTAGTCAGTGAGGTCCCGACCGGCCAAGTCCAAACGGAGGATGGCATGGGGAAGGGCATAACCTTCGTAGATGGGGACGGTGTGGGAGACACCATCTCCAGAGTCCAAGACGATACCGGTGGTACGACCGGAAGCGTACAGGGACAACACAGCTTGGATGGCAACATACATGGCTGGGCAGTTGAAAGTCTCGAACATGATCTGCAAAATTCATATCCATGAATTTTATTAACATTTCCTACACCAAAATTACAAAATACATTCAATTTTGAACATTTCATTTGTCAAACCGCACCTGAGTCATCTTCTCCCTGTTAGCTTTTGGGTTGAGAGGAGCCTCAGTGAGGAGGATTGGGTGTTCCTCTGGGGCAACTCGGAGTTCATTGTAGAAGGTGTGATGCCAGATCTTTTCCATATCATCCCAGTTAGTGATGATACCGTGTTCAATGGGGTACTTCAGAGTCAAGATACCTCGCTTGCTTTGAGCCTCATCACCGACATAGCTGTCTTTTTGTCCCATACCCACCATGACACCCTGTCCATCATCACAGAATGAAAAAAAAAATACATTATTACAATTTCCATGTCATATTTTGTATTATTTCATTTTCGAACAATTAAGAATTCACCATCCATTTTCATCCCCGTCCAAAAAAAATGAATTGTTCATTTGACACACGCAGAGTAAGAGTTAGAGTGTGTTTTTGTGATAGGGAGGAATTGTAAGGGTTACAATGTTGAGAAATATGAGACTTTTTGAAGAGAAAGAGAGAGAAAAGGACCTCCATCATAGAAGATCACACTTGGAGATCCCCTCCTCTGCACGCTCCAACTTTACATAACCTCGAGAAAAGAGTAAAAAAATCCTTCTCTACTTTAAATCTCTTCTCTTGCATAAAAATCCAGGAATATTCTTGGAAAATGATGTACACACTTCCATCCTCCTTTTATTTGACAAATTGGTTTAAAAAACAATGTTTCCATTCAGACTCGGCTCCTCATAATATTTATAAATCCTCCATAATTTCCATTGTTGGAAAAAAATCCTCTAATTCCTCATCTTCCTACAAAATTCTTTCAAATGTGTTCAAAAATTCGTATTTTTAGTCAAAATGATCCAATCCCTCCTTCCTTCTTCTGCCCCCTCCAATAAAATAGTCGAGAGACAGGAAGGAGGAAATAAAAATAAAGAATATTTGTTTAATAGCCAAGTACTCCACAAACATTTGTCGACAAGAGAAATATAGGAAGATGGTGTATATGTGTGTGTATTATCGCCATTGGATTCCCATGTACATCTACACTCGATTTATAATAAGGTTCATATGGTTCAGTCTCTCTCTTTATTCTGAAAATGTGTGTTCTAAATAATTCCCAGCCTCTGTATCCTCATCTGTGTATCTTATGTGTGTGTGTGGAAACCCACCATCCGCCTATAGTCAACACATGTGTTATTTGTCTCTCACTACACAGGGAGGTTGTGTGTGTGTGTACAGCCCGAGTGGAGGGAGGGTCGGGAGGAGGAGGGAGAGCCGGCTCTAAAAATAAACCCGGCATCTCCATATTTGGAGATGGAAATCCTTCCTTGAGCTCCTTCCTGCTCATTACCACCATCTTCCTCTCTCGCTCTCTCTCTCCTCGTGTGTGTGTGTCTGTCTACCTTTTCTCGAGGCTTTCACCTCTCAATATTTTGATTTTTGACCTCCAGTCCTGGTGTGTGTGTGATTTTGTTAATCTTAATATTTTATGATACTCTGTCCTTCAACTGTCTGTCTTGTGGGTATTTCTCAATTGAACAAGTTTGGAGGGTAAAGTATTAACTCAATTGGGAATTTAAATGGATTTAAAGGATGGACAATTCTTTTGAAAAGAAGAGAGACTCTTTCTCTCTGTGTTCGGGTGGTGAGGTCTTAATTGTCCTCCGGATTAATGAATTGAAAGTAATTTGTTCACCTGATGTCTTGGGCGACCAACAATGGATGGGAACACAGCTCGGGGTGCGTCATCCCCAGCAAAACCGGCTTTGCACATACCGGAACCATTGTCCACTACCAACGCGGCAACATCGTCGTCACACATTCTGCTGGATTTAAAGGGCTCTCAAACACCTCACAAACTGGAATAATCCAAAAGATCACAAAATATTAAATTCAACTTCCTTCTTCAAAATTTCTTTCCTCTGATCCCTCTATCCCTTCCCCCTCCTTCCAAATGAAAATTTAATTTTTTTCAAAACAAGATGAGAAAATTGAAAAGTTGAAAAGAGACGAAAGATAAAAGATAAAAAAAATCACTGGATAAATATTTTAAATCCTACTCTTCTGATTTTTCTTTTCACTTTTTTCTTCCTTATTTGCTTTTCGCTCTCAAGTTAATATTTTTGGAAAAAATGTTGTCTAGCTATTTTACTTTTATCTTTTCTGAATTAGTTTTTCTCTGTTTAGTAAAGTTTGTAATTTTTTGTTCTACCTCAAAAGCCAAGGGATAGATGTGTCTCTGTGGCGAGATAAATCCGAAATCAGGTCGACTTAACTCCCCGCACTCTCTTTTAAAGTAGTGGCTCCGTCCCCCTGCATTTTCTTCACCCGGGCGACCAAAATAAACCGAATGCCGCCCTCCACCATGCCTCTCCCTTGGCCTATCCTTATAAGGCCATCCAAAAAACATATAGACAGTGTACAATCGTATGCCAGCCGGCCCGGCGTACATATAGCATCTCTCTCTCTTTTTCTATCTCTTGAACATTACACATCCAACGACAAAATTCATCTTCAACACTCTCTTTTAGGACCACATTTCCTTTACGGTACACAACATGCTCTCGTCCTTCTCCTCCCCCTCTCTCCTCAGTCCATTTACTTTACATGGTCAGACTCAATCAGTCACAATCACGAGAGCTTCTTCGACTCCACTTGTTTGAATATGAGGGCCTCTCAATGTCCCTTCAAAATATTTCCTGACATTTCTCATCCCTACTCATTGTCATCTTTCCCGTCTCTCTCTCTCTCCTTTGGAGTCTCCGCTGGAGATGATCCACATCTCTTTTTTTACCTGCCACATCTTCCGAGACACACACACACAAATTAAAAAGGAAAATGTGAGGCCCTTTTCTGTGCATCAGATTTTTGGTCTGAGTATGTAGTATGCAGCTGCTCTCTCTCTCTCTCCTCATTTCCGCATTTCCTATCAACTCCTACGTGCTCACACACACACACACACACAGTTAATGATAGATTTGTAACAAAGTTAAATGGAATAATTTACTACTGAGTAAATTGTGACCATTAGAAATGGGGAGGGGGATTTTTTTTATAAAGACACTTCCTTTTAATTTGGCTATCTAGATAAAGGAAGAGGCACACACCTTTTCTACAAGGAGATGCAAGACCGATGTAAATGTATTATGATAATTTTAGGAAGAGAACAAATTGTGTGGGTATTGACACTTTTAAAATGGATGGGGGTATAGCACTTAACTCAATTGGCTCGAAATATGTTGTTGTTGTGTGTGTGTGTGGATTTGAGTCATCAACTTTCATTTCCAGGGAAATCTGTAAAAAGGACAAAAGTGTGTATGGGGTGTCATGTCCTTTGCAACGTGTTTTCTTTGGAAATGTGAGAGGGTTCTGAGAAAATTGCTCAGTTTTTTGGGAATGGAATTTCAATCCAGAGTAATTAGAGTGCATAATTGCTGTACAAAAAAAATTCACCCCTTAAATTTGTATTTACAAATGTGTGCCACAGTCTTCAATTTCTGTGTGTATCGTGTATTAAAAATAAATGGAAATCTGTTCAATTTATTCTAATTCTAATGTTGAACCTGGCCTTAGTTTAATATTGAAAAAAAAGAGTCTGACAAAAAATGTATTTTTCTCCGTAATCCCAAAGTACATAATTTTAAAGTGTGGGAATGTTCCACGGTTCATTTTTATGGTTTGTGAAGGGCCAACAAAATCCTCCACACAATTTTAGTTTTTACACACTCTCTCTCCCCTTCATTTCCAGTTTTATCTCATCGGAAACACGTGCCTTCTTCCCTACCGTAGTTAGCTTGCTAATATTTGGCCAGGGAGGACACAAGGGTTGTGTTAATAATAGAATATTGTTGACTCTTGTAGAAAACGGCCTTTCCAATAGAAAAGGGGAAGGTCTTGTAGGGTCAATATTTTCCAAAAACGGGGGTGACAAGGAAGACAAAGGATAAGACGCTTGACAAGAAGGGAATGATGATTGGCAGTCTAGTTCATCTTTTGATGTGCCAAGAAGAGAATAATGAGGAGGAGACATTGGCCATTAGCTTCACACTACAAATTTGTATTTCTCACCCCCACCCACCCCTCCTCATCCATTCATTGATGCAAGAGGAGAGGAGGAGGAAGGAGAAGGAACAAGTATGCAGATGATCTAGTTTTGTGCACTTTGTAGTATCCTATTTATACGATACATATAATTCATTCCTGCCTACAACTCTGCACACTTTCCCCCGAAAAGTCAGGGGAGAACAGTTTGTAGTTGAGTGTATATGGAGGAGCCGGATGAAGGAAGGGAAAAAAGGAATTCCTCAATGATGACGCTGATTGAATTCACCAAAAAACATCCTCACAAACATTTTATTGGGGAGGAGAATCTCAGGGGCGTAGCAGGAACACTCAGGCCGGAAGGGTCTGAATCGGTTCTAAGGAACTTGAAGGGACTTTGTGTGCCTCTTCAAATGGTGTCACAATAATTGATGAGGCCTCTACCCGGGTAACAAAATCCAAGACTCAAACAGGCCCGGCCCCTGCCTTTCTTGTTACTCCACTGTTCTCACAGGATAGATGTACTCTCTACCGTATCCCCTCCATTTCAATCCCCGTAAAACATTTGACTCCGAACAAAGACGCCAAGTGAAGTTGGAAGGGATACGGAGTGCGTGTGTGTGGGGACGTGTACTTCGTAGGGTATTACGTACAGGGAAGTTGGCTTTTGGAAATATATGAAAAGTTGATGTCTTAATCTCTTTTAGATTTACAGAAAAGAGCAAAGTTGAATTTTTCATGCTTCTCTCTCTCCTCCTCCTCCTCCTTTGCTAATATCATGATATTTTGTGGTACAATGTGTGTGTGTGGAAAGAGAGTGCCAATCCAAGATGAAAAGACTCCTCCGCGTCCCCATCAAAAAGACATGAAGGTTATACCTGAGTTGAGTAGGTGGTTGGCTGCGTCCCTACAAAATAAATATACAAAGATAATATGTAAAACGTGGTTCACGGTGTAAATAGAAAAGGATTTTTCATATCATATGATGTCGACAATCAAATTAAATGTACGGGAAAAAATCCACACACACATTCTCTCGCTTCTGAAGGAGCGAGAGAAAGAGAGAAACACTTCCTTCCTTCAGTCACCTCCAATTGACACAACATTTGTTGCGAAATTCTAAACTGACCTCTTTTTGAGGTGGGCGGGGAAAGGCGGTCGTTCCATTTATTTATTTTCCTGGATTTCTTTAGAGGAATGGAATGTACAAAAAGAAATAAAAACCAAATGGTTTTTTTAAAAAAGCCATTGTTGACATTCGGCTAGACCTCTGTTCAATTCTGGAATCAATATGTTTATTCAAACAAAAAAACTGGCCAAATTTTATTTAAAATTCATTACTTTGAGTGACAATCCATGTTTTTCAAGATTATCTACAAGACGTCTATTACAGTTTAATGGGAAATTTAATAACTAATTTATTAATAAATCATAATAGTACCTATTAAATTAACAGTATTAATAAATGCTTTTACGGCTGAGTCAATTAATTTTTGCCACTATTAGGTAGTTGATTGAAAATGAGTCTTTAAAAAAAATATTTAAAATATGATGCTAATTGTTGCAAAAAACTGAGACGAGATAAAATCCATGGGTAAACAATTTTGATCTCTCTCCATTCCATAATTGTCATGTTGGCTGTTTAAAGAAAGAACATGACCAAGAAGATGCTAAATCTGTCCCCTGACATCTCTCTCTCTCTCTCTTCCTCATCTCGAGATGTTGTAGAGGAGAGAGAGAACCAGAAATAAATTTAGGATGGTTTTGATGCTGGGAAGGAAATTATGAAGATTTTCACACACACACACACACAGTCTCTACAGTCAGTCTCATCTCGAAGGAGAAGAGGGGATCATGGGGCTCCGTTTGTTGTTGGGCCATTAGACAAAAACCGCTTGAGTCAAGTAACCGTAACTTTTCTCTCTCTCTCTCTCTCTCTCTGGTGTGTGTGTTGTTGTTGTGTGTGTGCAGAATGACAAATTGAATGACGTATTCAAATCGGCTAAGCAACTTTAATCACTTTTGTGGCGTCACAAAACCATTCACCATGTAAAGAAAAGGATGGCCATTAAAATTATTTCCTTTTTCCATTCTTTCTAATTATGATTATCGCCCTTTTTGATGTGTCAATGGGATTCAGCGTACAATTAACTCTCCTCCTCCTCTCGCAAATTAACTACCCTTCACAATTTTTCCATTATGAAAAATGAATACTAATTACTATTCACAATTACAATCGTTAATCCCTCCGGGGGTGAAGGAGTACCTGAGTAAATTCAAAATTTAAAATGTAACAATTAAGTTTTAGCTAAAATAATTAGAAAAAATATTAAGAATTTTCCAGTTTGTCAAAATATGTGCTATCATTTCCATCGGGAGGAGAGGAAAAGGGGGATTTGTTGAGTTTTTGTGACCCGTTCACTACATGACCAAAGATAGGCATCCTCCGTGGAAATGTTGGGCAAAGGCAGAGGTGAGATGTTGGATTGGTTCTTCTCTCTTTATCTCCCTCTCCACTCCCGAAAACTGCAGCTCCCTCCCTCCTCTCTCTCTACCCGGCACACGAAAATATATTCAAGTAGTAAATTGTACACACATCCACCATATACCTTGTGTACACTCTGTACAGAAGGATAAGCTGCATTACTCAGCCACACACACACACACATGAGGGTATACACACTCTTTTTACGCGTATTTTTGCTCTTGCACTTCCAGGTTCTTCTTCTTGCTGGCGAGATTCTATACATCCTCCGATTCGGTGGATGTACTACCCGATTTAACAAACTATACTCCTCGCACGCAACTTTTACGCATCTCCCGTGTGTGTGTGTTATATATTTAACCAACTCTTCTTTAGGTTACACAACCAATCTCTCTTTCTCTCTCTTGTGTATTCTCCCGTTCAAAGAACTGGAATAAAAAAATTCGGGGTTTTTTCCAGCTCACCTGAGTTTTCATTTTTTACATGACAAAAAAACGGTTCGAACCATCGGAGGTAAATTGTGGAACGTCTGGTGAGTTGATGCCCGGTAAAAACCAGGCGGGTATCAGAGAAGCGGGTAAATGAAAGGAAAAAAGTTTTGGAGATGGTGTAAGATGCGTCCTAAAAAGGAAAGACAAGTCGAGGGAGGTTGTGTGTGTGTGTGTGTAGATAGGCACTAATATAAAAATGCGTGTGTGTGTGTTTGTACTATTCCATGTGAGTTTCTCTCTCTCTCTCTCTTTCTCGTAGTAGAACGTAAAGTGGAGAAGAGAGAGTTGTGTGTGTGTGATGGAAGGGGGAAAGGAGAAAAGTCTCTCTCTCTCGTTGAAAAGTTCTTTGGCAAATTCTTGCAAATGCTCCGGAAACCCAAAAAAGGGGAGCTGCTGAAAATAGCTTTCTTAGCACACACACAGACACACACACTGAGATGTGTGCTTCGACTCTCTCTCTCTCTCTCTCAAAGCTATATATGTTTAGCTCCAATTTACATAAGAAGGTGAATACATATCATAATCCAAATGTTCTCTTACACAATTTATTTTTTTTAAAAAACGGTCTTCATTATCAGACAGTGTGTGTTTGAGAGGGTAAGGGAAGGCATGGATTCTCTCTCTCTTTCTTTCCATTCTTCTCGAAGTACAAAGTAGGATTATTGTTCGACGTGGGGTTTGTTGAGATGGAAGTTTGTTTTAATTGCAATTATTTTTTTTTTGAAAAAAGAGGGGAGAGATTAATGAGATGGCTTTATTTGTGAATATTTTCGGGGACACAGTTTCTCGTCAAAGGCAAGCACGGCGGTGTGTGTGTGTGCGCTTGTTTGGGATTCGAAGGAGAGAGGAGGAAAAAATAGAAAATGGGACTTTAATATCATAACCAAAGTCAACTAAAAGTAGAAAAAAATAAATTTGCAGCCGTCGCCTCCTGGTGAACACCAACTTTTCTGCTTCTCCTTCTCCTCCTTTCCCTGTACATTGTACCTACACCTAAATCCATTCCAATTTCATAAGTTTTGATGCAGTTGTTCTTGCCCTAAATTTCGGAACAGAAGGATCATCCTCTCTCGCTCTCTCTCTCTCAGTGTGTGTGTGTGTTCCAGTTGTCTGGCTCCGGCTGAGAGGCATACATTTGGATTGTCTACATGTATACTATGCTCCATATAGATATGTGTAATGGAGATAAGATAGGACCACAGTGGAATGTCCACAAAATAAACCATGAATACGAGATGCACACTGGCGTAGATTCTTCATCGAAAAGAGAGAGAGGAGGGGGCGACAGATTATGACACATGCACACACACACGCTACTTACCTTCCTTGAGATTCGTCGTAGCCATCAAAGGCTCTCCGTATCTTCTCTCAACTGCATTTTTTTAAGAAATAAAAAAATAAATCTTTTTTCGGTGGTCAGAGTACGCGCAAGTTTGAGATTCGGATTGAAACAAAAAGCGAGACTCGTCTCATTAATTTAATGAACGGAGTGCAAGGCGACTACTTCGTTGTGGAAGCTTTATTTTCAATTAGACTAAAATTATAAATAAAGACTAATATTATTCATTTTTAAAAAAAATAACATGTGGACATAATTTTCTAATCGCCCAACACCTCTGGTAAAAAGAAAGAAAAATATTTACCCAAGAGATTATCCGCCAAGGCGAGGATATGGGATTTATTTTGTATTTATTCTGTAAACTCCGTAGTAAAGATTTACCGCTAATTGAGGAAGATAAAAAAGGATCTGAGGAACGTTTAAATCCACTTTCTCTCAGTCCTCCCTCGCCACACTGTTATTGTATGACAATTGTGCAAAAGGATTGAAAGAAATGAGGAGTTGTATCAAAAGCTTTGTAGAAATATTTATTTGTGACGACATTAATTAAGATTATCCTATGACATGTATTATTTATTTTACTAGGTATGTAATGATTATTGGAATTTTGTCTTTTTCCATGCATTTTGAAAATACACACTTGTAAGTGTCAGTCGAGGATTGAGGAGGGGATGTAGGACATTTAAAAAATATGACGAACAAATGCCAGCCCCTCTCTTCTTGAGGAGGATGAGGAGGAAATTTATATAAAATCACTCACAAATACAACTTTTTCATCGTAGTGCTCACAGTACGAGCCATTGTCTAGAATGGAGACGGAAGTGGCGGATGGCAGAGACTCACAAGATTGGAATCTTCGGACAGTTTTCTTTTCTCCCTTAAATTTACTATTTTTCTTGTACAGTCTCGTCCCCCCTTGACCTGAAGACTGAACAGTGTCCAAGTCATTCATGGAGAGAGACGCAGTCTCATACAGATTCAGATTGACTTGACTGCTGTCATTTTTCTTCCCTCCTCCTCCTCCACTGGAGGAGACATGCTGATGCTGGTGATGAGGATGATGACCCATGTACTCAAAATCATCATTGGCAATTGTAGTGACGGAGTGAGTTTCTTCCAGGTCAATATCCTTTGTGTAAGTTTTGAATTTGTCGAATGTATTCTCAGGGCTCTCCACATCCTGACTTGATTTCATGTTGAACCCTGCATCATCATCAAACAAAGATTATGAGCATTTGATAATTTTAATACATTTTGACTCATTCGAAAAGTAGGGCGAGAACGTACCTCCTACAAATTGACCCCGGGACATGGCCACTACAAAATCACAAAGAGAGGTCATTCAGTATTCTCAATTTTGGACATGTTTGGCAAAAATTGAAATCTTTCAACTTACCGGCCGTGAGACTGGCAAATAAAGAACCATTTGTGATTGGGAAATTATTTTCTACATTTCCACCTTTCCGATTGAGACGTCCATCCGAAAGATTGTAGCTGGACGTCGGGGAGTCGACGAGTCGGATTTGACTCTTCCGAATAGACTTGCATTGACTGACAGGGTCAAGGAGGATAACGAGGAGAATCCCTTCAACAACTTGAGGCCTGAAACAGTATTCAAAGGGACAGGAAACATTAGCATTGTTATTATTCACATTAGCAATGGTTTTTCAAAGAGCAATTACAAAAATAAATACAAATGATTATATCAGTATGTGTATTTTACCAAAGGATGGCTAGCATCATGTCAAAAGAGTCGAGGTGTGGGATCGTGATAACTTGTGGATACTTTTCAATTAAACACGACACCTGTGAAGTCATTTGAAAGGAAAACAATTAATTGAATCCTATTTAAATTATGATTTAAACAGGTAGGGATTTGTACTCACAATGAAGACGGCGTCACTACAAAGGACACAGATAACCATTAGGCTGAGACAAGTCTTATTTCTCCAATTGTATGAACAATCGTCCCTCCCACCTTTCCCACAACACTGCTTCGTGAAACATTTGAGGAGGAGACAGAAACAAGAGAGGAGGATCACACAATGGATCATAATGTAGTAGGTCAGAGGTCGGAATTCAATGGCAGCCACATCATTCGTCTCACTCAGGAGGAGGGGGACATGAACACTCGCACTCAGGAGAAATAGTGACCCAATGTGGTACTTCACAAATCCACTACTCAGACTCAGGGAGTTGACCACGACCTACAGTCATACACAAAGGTCAATTAATTATTAAATACAATTACTGTAAATGGTGTACAAAAAATGGAGAGAGAATGATTTGTCCAGACTCACCAGACTGACACTCAGAAGTGACTTGAAGAGAGTGAGTGTCTCGATGGTGAAAATGATGAGGAAGGCGTAATTGTCCAGGCAGAGGAGTTTGTGAAGGAGGGAATAAAGGAATATGGAGAATTGGACACATAACTGGAGAGAAAGAATTGCCTTCAAGAGGACTACGTACTTGCTAGCTCGAGTCAAAATATGACTCTGCCGGTTACGCTGGCGAGTGATGGACCAGGTCAGGAGGATCAGGATGACTGGAGTCGCTCCGACTAGAATAGTTTGATTAATTAGTCAATTTTTTAATCAATTTAATCAATTCTTTCACAAAAAATTGTGGACTGCACTTACTCAGAGCTATCCAGCTCGTCCCAGCCGAGTTCATTATGTACACCTGAAAAAAAGACGGACATCGACAAGGATTAGTAATCAGGTCATTTTTTTTAAAATTCCTCATCTCAAACCAAAAGAGAGACTGAGAGGGAAAAGTTGTGAAAGTAAACTATTGTATCCTATCACACATAATTTTTGTACTTAAATATTTAATTTTTTATTATCTATCCGCTCTATCCCCCTTTCTTGGCATAATTTCACCAAATTTGTCAACTTAATATGCCCAATTGCCCGGCTTGACAACAGAACAGAACAACACAACAAAAAAACTCACATACAGCCATACAGTATAGAGAATGACTTGCCATTCAAGTGCAAAAAAAGAGACTCGCAGTACCCCGTAGTCATAGTTTTTTTTCTTGAAAAAAAACTAAAAGGTAGCACACCTATAGTGGAGGAGGAAGAGATAGGAGTTGAGTCGAAACAAAAGGAAATAACGTGGCATTTAAAACAAATTAGTAATGGTGTCCGTGTTCCACTGTACTTCTTAAATACAGAAGAAAAGATTTTGAATTGGATAGAGCACCATTCCTCCTTCCTCGACTTCATTCGTTGTCGTCTCAGAGTCTCGACTTAATTACAAGAGACTTGACAGTTGGCTACATGTCAGCTTGCATCTCACATTTTTATTTTCCACAATTAGTTTTCTCAACTTCCATCTCCCCCCCCCCCCCCTCTCCATCCCTATCTATCTTTGTCATTAGCTTTCTAACTAATAAAAAAATGTACACAAGCATATCATTAAACAAGGCCGAGGACTCCACACACACACTATTTACGAATACTAAACCCTTTTTGAAAGGACAGGTGAGTTGACAACGATGACGACAAGAGGACCCACGAAGAAGACCATAAGAGGCCATATTTATATTTCGTGATGAACCTTGAAACTGTCGTGAATTCTCCCTTCAACCATTCTTTAGTATTCAAAACCTTCCATCTCTCTCTCTACTGTGTGTGTGTGTGCGTGTGTGGAGTTGAAACCAAGACACACAAAAATTAAGGTTAATTTTGAAATGAAACCGTGTAGGACTGACTACCTGTTTCGAGACGGTATAAAGGTATTGTAGTTAAAGAGTGTAATTACACTGATTGTATTTCCCATGTTTCGAATGATGATGAATGGAGAACCAAAATTCATTGGCAATTTTAAATTACAGATAACTCGTGTTGAGTTGAAGGCGTGGGCGCTGGTCGGTCTTTGGAGAAGGCTAAGAGAGACACACACAAATATAGAGACAGTGAGAAGAATGAAGGGGAGATTCAAGTTTTTAAAAATTCATTGTATCTCTCTTTGAATTTATTTAAATGGTTAATGAACCATCGTATCCAAATCGAGGAGACATTTTCTTGTTGTGATTCATCACATATTTACTTTTTCAATTTTTTGAAAGGTGAATGTGGTCCTCCCTCCTCCTTCCAAAATTTTTCAACTGTTATGTAATGATCTCGAGTTCGATGGTAAATGGGGTGAGATAATGACAGTGCAATAAAACCAATAAAGGTGCTACACACACACGCAGAGAGAGAGAGAGAGGAGGAAAACGACGATTCATTCATACAAAAGCTCAAATTTTGTGCATATTAGTTAAAAGGGCTCCAAAAATTTCTCCTCCTCTCATTTCGGCATGCCACCTTGCCCATGCATAAAATTTTACGCACAATTGGCACATTAGCCAAAAAAATTGAGAATTAAAAATTCAAATCATTATTCACTCTTCTGTGTCCAAATATGGCGGGGTGCATATATATTGGTCCGTTCACTGTCTGCGTATGTCAAATATTTTACTACAACTACACTACAACAACAACGACGATGTATTGTGGACATTGAAGAGATAAATTAGAGACATTACATAAAATCTTAGGAATCTATATAATTTTCGACAATTTAGTCCCACGACCAAATTAAGAACGAAATGGAGAGACACACACATAACACGCGCGTGTGTCCTACCCTACATTACTATTACATGTAGAGAGGGAAGACGAGGGAGGTAACAAAAAATAATCACAAATTTACTTTAAAGTCACGAAATGGCAATGCAATGAGGAGGAGAGATAATTGTCATCACATAATTTTTAAAGTGTGTGCTTCACGAGAGACTACACTGATATCCTCTCCCTTTACACACACACGCTGTACACACACATCCATCCACACAGAGTGCACAGTTATAAATACTAAATAAAAAGTTGACATCCCTACTGGCGTTAACATTGATGGACATGGACACATTTCACCATTGCACAACCAACAACAATATGGACCCCCTCTTCTCTCTCTCTCTCTCTCTCTCTCTCTCTCACACACACACATCATATCAAAAGATTTTCTGTGTGATGCCTGAATCCTCCATATAAAGATGAGTGCAATAAAAAGCCTACACAGGACGCACACACACACAGGTAACTTTCTAAAATCATATAATAATCCCAGACGAGTCTGAAGAGAGAGAGAGAGAGAGGCGGTTCTATCTTCCTCAGATGAATTTATATTTTAAAACGTGTCATAAAACATTGTAACAGAAAAAAGGGGGAGAAAAACTCTTGGCTCCATTTTGGCATCTCAGGGCATTTTTGGATGATGTGAGGGATGGATTATCCAATGAGGGTGTCCCCTCATATGCATGACAATACATCTTTTAAAATACTTTAATCCTGCTCCTACACACACACACACACACACACACACACACTATGGACATTAACTATATACACCCCTATTCAACTACTGTTTGTTACATGGAGAGTTTGTAGTCGACAGAGATCAGGATTTGTAATACAATACAACTCTTTGGTCATGTCCTGTAGTCCGTAATTATGATCTCGGCACGTTCTCACATCCCCCATCAGAAAGAACTCGGGATGGCCAAAAAAATGAAAGAAAAAGAGAGAAAGAGAGGGAGGAAAAAAAATTATGGAATGCCTCAACAGAACAACAAGCCAAGCTCCTCCAATTCACTCTCATTCAGTCTAAACATTATTCTGGTGTGTGTGTGTGTGCAACAAAATCCAACAATTCAACAAAGCCAGTCAACACACACACACACAATGTGTAATAAAGAATGAGAGAGGAAAAAATGTAAAGCCCGAAGCGTCTCTCCCCAAGGTTACACTCTTCTAAAATTCGCTTCCCAATGAACAGTTTGTGTGTTGTGTGACGACGACGGAATTTTATTGAAAGACCTTCTGTCCATCATAGTCAATGTATTGTATGTATGATGTACACACACACACAGCACACAGGGGGTAGTACAAATTGCAAAGACTCAAGCCTTTTTTAGCTGGAGAGACAAGAGAGAGAGAGAGATTGTTGCAAGCTAATCAACAATGAAATTTTAACCTTTGCTCAAAGACTACGTACAAAGATTACGTAATTAAAACCTTGTGACTTTAGCGTTATATCAGGTATCCATCCTGCATGTGTGTGTGCCAACGCAGTGGATGAGAAGAGGAGGAGTGTGTTGTGGAGGATAAGAAATTTAATTACCCAATTTTTTTCCAAAAGTAAATGAAAGGTGAAAAATTATTAAGAGTTGAGTCTCCTCCTCCTCCTCCCTCCCTTTCTTATAATAGAAAATGAAGAGAGGGGAATGGTAGTTAACTTGCAATTTATGTGTGTAACTTTGCGTGTGTGTGATGGTTGAGTTGAGGTACTCTCTTTCATCATGAGAGATCATGATGATTGGGGATTGTGATGTGGAGCTTCCCAATGTTTATCATTTATGACTACCGCTGCTATAATTTCTTCTTATGCTGTACATTTTTTCATTTTCATTTTTCATTAATTAATAATTAACGAGGGATTTATTGACTGGGGGGTGACTATCGTGTATCCAGATTGTTGCTCAACCACGAAATTACATGCAATAATAATGTCTCACAAATTATGCCAGACGTAATCAAACTCCACACACACACACACACCTCCTTCCCATCCAAAACGTTACAAAATACGCAGACAGGGCAAATCCTCCACATTAGGAATTAAAAGGAGTTAAATCGTACAAATTGTCAGTTATTAGAAAGAATCTCCTCCTCCCCTCTCTCTCTCTCTCTCTTTTCCATATACAAATTATTTCATTTTATTTGGCGAGTAATTGTACTGCAAAATGATGAGGGGACAGATAAATAATTGTTGCCGTTCTAAAGTCAAAAGAGAGTCAAATTAAGAAGAAAAGAGAAGAGAAATACACGTCCATTTTTTAATTGCGGGTTCGGCAATCAACAACTCAACAATTTTTAATGGTCATATGCAGACCAAAATTAGAATGACCTTTGAGAAAACTTGTTTTTTTGGGAGTTTTCAAGTTGACCTCTCTCTCTCCCTCTCTCTCTCTGTTGCTGTGTGTGTGGTGTCAAAAAATAAACTGTTGACGTCAAATCCTTCAATCATGCAGTTTACCTATGATCCACTCCGTTGCGGTTGTTGATTGGTACTGTTGTGTGTGTCTGTGTGTGTGTTGTGGAATTTGAACAATTTTATGGTTTTAGCAGAAAATCACAGAACAATTTTTAATTTTCCCCATTTTGGAATAGAAGAGAGAGGCACAAGCTTTTTACCACACAATCAACCACACACACTACAGTGCACTACAGTAAAGTACAGTAAAGGTAAGAAAAACAGAAGAAGAAAAAGTCAATGAGTGTGAACAATAAGAGATGAGTTTGAGAGATGATGAGAGAGAGAGAGAGAGACAGGATCATGTATTTACAGAGGGTGGATTATTCTCTCAAAAATTTCGCACAGTTTCAAATTAAGTAAACAGAGCGGAAAAGGAGGAGGCAGGATGATCAAGAGAGAGAGAGAGAGAGAAAAGACAAAAATTTATTGTATGATTCTTCACAATTTCTCTCCACATTATGTGAATTACCCTTCTACACCCTCTCTCTTCATCTCTTCCTATGAATGTATTAAATTATTTAATTTATGGTTATGCTAACTTTTGTAGACATGCACGAGGATAACTGAAAAGGATTTTTTAAGAGAAGAGTTTTCAAAAAGTCACAAAGGGATGAAGATTTAGAAATTAAGATGCACAGCCAAGCCCAAACTCTTTTTTTTTAAAAAAAGAAAAGAAAAGAATGGGGATTACTTGTAGTAAAAATTGTAAACATAATAAAAATATACAGAGAAAAGTGGGATTAATTAATTAATTTAATCCTTGTCATCCTCATTTACTTCTTTCCTCCTTTGGAACAAAGATTCTCTCTTTGGAGAGAGACTGAACGGGTTGACAATTGACATGTGTACACTTGCAATGTAAAAGGGATACGGTAGTGAAATATTTCATACAGCTCTTTGACAATTTGTTTGTAACATAATTAACTAATTTTTAAAAAGTTAAAAAGGAGACCCACCTCAAATTTAAGTTTGACACTGGAAATCCAAAAAGCTCATCAAATGAATCCTCTTCACTTGAGTCGAGTCTCTCATTTTCCCCGCCTGTGTATTTTATCCGCTTCTCAAAAATGTCACCAAAAATGTTTACTGTCTACCCAATTCACATTATTTTTTATATTTAATTTTGAATAGTAATTATCCTCTTGCACTCCCTATATACGCACACGCACTAAACTGGGATCACAATTCACACATGACACAATGACACAACTTTGACAAAAATTATGACTTTTTTCTTGCATGTATAAAAAATTTCTCTTGAGACGCTCTCCCTACAAATCCATCTCATGGTTTGGTTAGCCGACTGACTTGTGGTGGTGTCCGGCCATGTCCGTGTGAGGGGACACACACACAAACACAATGAAGATGAAGGAGCAGGAGCAACTGTATATTTTAAAATAATTTATGATTTGTGACTGAATGAATATTTTATGAGTTAGAGAGACTTCTCTCTCTCTCTCTCCTCTTCCACCACCACCACAACAACAACAACAGAGAAAAATCCACAGTATACACAGCACAGAGTACACACACACACACGGCAGGGTTAGGACACACTCACTCTCTTCTCGCTCAAAAATCAAAACAGGTGAATGTAACGGGAAACGGGATGTGACCCGATCGACGAGGATGTTGAGGGACTACTGACAATAATGCAGAGTTTCGTGTGTGTATGTGTGAAGGATACAGAGAGACGAGAACCAGAGTTTGAGGTGGGAGTTGAAGGGTTTAGGATACTCACACACGCACACACACCAGAAAAGAGAGAGAAGATCCATTGGAATGTAATCCTGTACAATGTACATACACTTCATTATTATATTATGTACCCCCGTCTCTCTCTCTCTCTGCTGTGAGCACATCACAATCATATTACTCCATTGTTAACATTTCATACCTCCACACACACACTTTGTTGTGCCTGTGTGTCTGTGCCTCTGCCTCCTCCAATGTATTGTTATGGTATGTGAACCACCTTTGGACCGCGTCTCTTTTTAAATTATAATTACTCTGTTAATTATATTCAGAGTCGTTCTTACATAATAATCGGTCAAAGAAGCGGAAGGTTGCGGGGATGTCAAAGCTCAAAAATTTAGGCTCCACCGAAGGGAACCAGAATTTTGACGAAGATGTGTCAAATAACTTGAAAATGTTCACAAAATTTGTCAAGGACCTCTAATTTTACTGATTTTTGATTGATGGAGATTCCTGTGACATGTCAGCAGAGGTTTTTAAATGAAAGACATTTTTCATAAAATATTCTAAATGGACAGCAACATTTTCTTGGAACGAGAGGCATTCTAAAGAATGGTCAAGGATCGTGTCAAGGTTGTTGACTACCGCTCGTTTTGAACTGGTAAGTGACCAAGTCTCAGTTTTACCACTCTTGAAGGAGCCCCTTTAATGCCCCCTCATAACAATAAGGATTAAGTACCTATTAAAATAATAGCGATTCCTGAAACGACATTGTTCTACTGAAATTATTTTAGTTGTTTCTGCAGTAAATATCAATTTTCGTGCTGTACTGTCTCATGACTATACGCCAAAATACGAAGCTCGAGTTCACAGTTCATGCTAAACCTTATCTCCCTCTCTCTCACACACACATACACACACAATCTGCATTCCCCCCCTTTTGAGAGATTTTGATCAATTGTTATTGTTGTTGTTCTCCCTCCCTCCCCTGCTCGACTGTTCTGAGAAGCATCACATAATTCATGGCGAAAAGGCAAAGAGGAGTTTGAAACTGTGAGAGCACACATACAGCCACATTGAGAGACTGAGATTTCATACATCATAATACATGTATTTTATGTAACACACGTTGAATGTTGTATTTTACAATCATGAATCCATCTCTCTCTCTCTCTGATCGATTCAATGGATCAATCGTGAGTTCACGAAAAATTTTACAATTGAAGAGAGATGGATGAGGGGAAATTGTACTTGCACACACACACACACAACACAACAGTCCATCCACTTGTCTCAGATTCCCTTGTGAAGCCATCATTATTGTATTTGTGTGTGGAGGATATTTTATTATGATGTGATATGTCTTTTGGTGTGCCTTCAAGCCAGGTTCTACAGAGAGTAGAAGGGATGTTGGTAAATGGAAGGATGATGAATGAGGACTACTATTACTATTACTCCAACAGACTTTACTTTAGAGAGGATTTTTTGAAAAGGAAAAAAAATTGTATGAAAGAGTCATAATTTCATGTCTTGGGATAAAGCTCAAGTGTCGTAATCATTGCTTGACTTCACTATGATAATATAATAATGAATTTTTTTGGACGGAGGGGTAATAATAATAATAATAGTGCAGTCCAAAGGGATTTTTTGGGTGTTACAGCCACAGACTCACACGGACACACACAGTTTAAGAACTTTTAAATTTTTATTTAGGTAAAAGGCGTTTCCTGTCTTCAAAAATTATTATTTTTCATTTAAAAGTCTCCATCCTAAATATTTGGACGTTGTGTAGTGTGTATATACCATCATTTTTGTGACAGTCTCGCAGGAGTAGGAAATTTTTTTTGCGAGATCTCTATCAATCCCCATTTGACCCGTCTCATTCTCTCTCAGCCAGAAAATTATGCTAATTTGAGAATTTCGATTTCATGTCTTGGTGTCCTGTCTGCGTCTGGAGAGAGGAGGACGAAGCGAGGACGAGTCAAATGGAGTTTCAATCAAATGTACTCAATTAAAAAAATCCTCTTCTATTAATTCTACACATGATGCTAATGTGTGTCTTGTCAAGTCAACAAAAAACATACAAACGTACAAATGGCATAAAAGAAAAGGATGATAAAAAATCACAGACAGAGAGACACACACAGAGAGAAATAGTCATATGTTTATTATTCACACGAGCCAAGTAAAATGTATGCACATGTTTATTGTGAGGAGTAATAAAAAAAATGAAGAAAATCTAAAGGAAACGAAATTGCACAATTTTGCAGAAAATGAATGTGATGGGATACAGGATAGGACAGACAGACAACACAACAACAATCCAATCTACATGGCTGTCATCTCAAACAGTGTACAAACACACATACACACACACACACGCTAGTCAAGGAAAACGATATTTCCGACAATACGAAAAGTGAGAGAGAAAGAGTAAAATTCATTGAATTTTCTCACAAACTGCACAAAGAAAGAAAAAATTGTGAATTCCGTACACACACACGTACTTACACAGGTCATCATCATCGTCATCGCGTAATCCGATCAAAAATCTCTTGTCGTGATTTTTGTAGGAGATATGAAAGGAAATTTTTTTTAACTTTTGTACATTAGTTGTGACTGGGAACAGACAGTATTTACACTGTAAAATGAAAGCAGCACGACAAATTAACAAACACAATAACAATAATATTGTGTGGATGATGAACTGTTGAAAAAAATTTAGACATTGTACTTTATTTAAGTGTGTGTGTGTTTGTAGTGTGTGTTCCTCAATAATGCATTTCTCTCTACAAATTTCTGATCGACTATTGTGTATTCATGAGTCGAGTTGAATTTTACGTCATATCATCATGTAATCTGCAATCTCAAAAAAGTAAAGTATGTATAAATAGTAATCGAGTCTAGAAATTGAACTCTGTCTTTTCGACAAAAATTCTGTCTGACCAATTTAAATTATGGGCGATCACAATTGGCCAATTTTATCTCTTGTTGAATTAAAGGATATGAGAGGACAGCCGTAGTTGTGATTGTACTTCTAGTTGAATGAGAGGAAATATGGATGAAAATGAAAATCACTCTCTTGAAAAAATTCATGGGGACTACTCCTCGATGATGTGTGTGTGTGCGTGTGTGTGTCTGAGCTGTTCAGTTTACACAATCACATCTAAAAGAGACTTTTGTAGGAGAGAGATGATATTGGAATTGAATAATTGTGCCCACGGCACCAGCACGAATCCTTCTAAAAAGTCATGCAATTTATTATCCAATTCTAATGTTATTTCAATTTACACGCATCTCTCAACAAATTGGACGGACTCACGATCAATATTTAACTTGACAAGAGACCCCTTCAACAACACAAACACACACACACACACATCCTTCCACAGCATGTCATTTGACAAAATTAAATACAGAGTCGAGGCACACACACACATGAATGAAATTCATTCAATTCAATTGAATGAGAGAGAGAGTCAAATGCATAAATTAATTTTGTACTACAATTTGACAAGAATTATAATAATTTGAGTGACACACAAATAATTAATAATCCTACATGCCCAATCCCTAATTAATTTGTGTACTCAATAAAATCCCATCCTACAAGTGACACACGTGGCTGAGACGTGTGTGTCCAATTTCCAACTGATCTTTAGTCAGGAGAGGGAAAGATGTCCCATCCTGACCTGTCAGACATGACGACTAAAATCCTACCGATTTCCACACACACACACAATGATCCTGAAAGGATGAAGAGATGTGAAATATTGGGTTGACAGGTCAAATTATGGAATATGATTGCGAGTCCATTGTCTCGATCACAATTCAGATATTCAGGAGTGATTTATTAGTTCTACTCTTACATTATTGTCCTCAATTGCTATTATTATTGTTGCTGTTAGTTAGTGTGTCCAATTTTTTCTTTCCCCTTTTCTTCCCAGCCCAGCCTCCATCTTTAGATAAAAATAAGTGTGATGGTAGTACACACACAGTGAATGTAGAGAGAGGCAATTATGATTAGGTAATCTCCTGTGGCCCTTGATCCACCACCACACACAATCCAAAGTGAAGGTAATGAGAGGGTGAGTGATATCGAAGGTAATTTCCCTCAATACAACTATTATTTGTTGTTGTATGGACACGGAGACTCGGTCATCATAAATACAATCAATTCTGAGTCCACACTTCTTTTGGCACGGGGGGAAAAGAAGGAAGAAATTGTAAAGGAAAAAATTAACTCTTTTCCTTCGTGGTTGTATAATCCAAATCAAACCATCTAAAATAACTCTAATGTACTGTATGTCAACTCCATTCATTAACTATTATAAAATGGAGTTTATCCATCACGGGGGCTGACAATCATAATTATTCCTCGAGCTTTGTGCAGACTTAAAGTATGTACAGCCTTTTGGCTTTCATGTGGCTAAATTATTTGATTATGAGATTTACTAGGTTCAACTTCACACACACACACCGTACTGTACAGCATGTAGTTTAAGATTAACGTCAATTATAACTATTATTAAACTTCAGTTATGTGTCTCTCTCAAACACTCTCTCATTCCATTCGAAATATATTTATCCTCAAGAAATACTAGAACCCATGACGCTTGAACGACGTAAAATTAAAGGCAGTTAACCGTCAGTCCTCCTCCCTAGTCGTCATGCTCTCTTTCCTTGACCATAAAATCCAAATTCAACAACGTCCAACGTCCAGACCTGAGGATTAAATGTCTGTACAGATATGTGTGTGTGTGTGTTCATTGCGTGTGTGAGTTGGTCAGTAGGCTTTACAATGACTAGTCTTTGAAGTTATGAATCACACAAACACAACAACTAATTGTAAATGCACTCTTTTTTCAAGCTTTGACCCCCACAACATGAACAGGTCACAACAAGTCGTTTTGTACAATATTTTTATCTCAATTAAGTCTTACCTGTTTTACCCACATGATACCGTCCACCACACACACAGTCTGAATGTTGTTGGTATGAAAGGAGAGGAAGAGGAGGTGACATTGATTTGAAAAGTGTCATCCTCCCCAATAATAATAGTACAGATGATGACAACTGATCACCTCAATTACAAAAAAGTCTGTTTTAAAAAAAGGGAACACGTGGACTACTACTCTGTTAATATTAGCCGTGTTTTTTGTTGTTGTTGTTGTTCCTGTTGTCTTGTTTTGTTTTTTCCTGAAAGAGAGAGAGATTAAGGATTATACACAAACTAGAATCGACTCTCTTTGAAGATGAAGACGACTCTGAATGTCAAATGGGGGTAGTTTAGTTAGAGTCTTTCTTTTTCCTCTCAGAATGGGATGTTAAGTAGGATTTGGATCAGATCAAAGGCATATTATTCAAGTTGAACTTGATGAACAACAACAAAGCAGTGCATCGTGTTCTTCATGTGTTTCTCTCAAAGACGCACAAAAGAGAGGGTTTTTTTTCTGTGTCGGCTGAGCTACCTGTTTCCCTCTCTTCCTCCAAAAGGACTTCTCACATTGTTGTCAACACTGACATGGATCGTGTGTGTGTGGACTGAGTCGAGTTTGTGGATATTTGAACCTCAATTTATATTTCGAGATTAATTCGTTATGTATTTAAGTACGTAATAGGATGGATGGAGAGGGAGAGGCGTGTGTGTGTGGGGACTGGTGACAGTCTGAAACTTGTATGGAAATGAGTGTGGAAAATAGGTTGGATATCCATAAAAACGGAAAGTAGCAAATAAGACTGTGGAGTCAGGTAAAACGAGAATTAATATCGTAATGGGGAGGGGGAGAGGGGAACAAGAAGTGCATTATATAAAATTGTTTTCATTATCCATTTAAGTAAGTTGTGTGTGTAGTTTGAACAAATGATACACACGTACTTCATGCTCTCTTTCACTTTGCTTTTTTTTTTCTCTCTCTATTTGCAGTGATTCATATTATTAGCGTGTGTTTTTGTGTGTGTGTGGTTTTCTGCTGTGAGAAAACTATAGTCTCAACCGTCCTCGTACTTTTCTACTTTTACCTGTAATGAACGAGTATGACTACCACACACACACACACACAATGCAGACATAAACATGAGAAAAAGAAACAATGTATTATTTAAAATAATTTATTTTCTTTAATTTTAAATGGATTAGTTCATTTTTGTCGTTCGAGATTCTTTCCTCCTGATAAAAATGCGAAGATTATTAAATATGATAGGCAGAATGCTACGTACAATTATTTTAAAGTTGAGTATCAACCACACAGGAATATTTCCGTTTATACAAAATTATGGTTTAGCACAGCAGCTTAACTAAGAGAAATCTGCACACAGACAACAAACGGGAAGGAGGGATGGGAAGTTTAGTCAGAGGGACTTGAGATGGGGATATATTATTATGGAGACCACCTTATGGCCAGAATGAGAGCTCAATTGATTTAATATTAATTAATTTAATTAATTTCAATACATTCAAGTTGGTTCTTTGATTGACCTTTGAGGGTTGGACGGGAGAAGAAAGGCTCTGTAGATACGATCTTCGGTCCCGAGTCCATGGCAAGTAACGTATAATTACAGCATCTTAAAGTGTGTGGCTAATTAATTATCCTTCATAAATTTTCAGTGAAATTACTCCATTGAAATTTTTTGCACAAAGGAGCAAATTGACACAAGAGCATGGTCGCTAAATTGGTCAGTGACAGTTATTCATATTCATATTTGTGATTAACAAAATGGAAAATTGTGATGACTTTCGTACATTTAATTTAACTGCTGTGTGGTCACATCTACTATTTGGTTGTTTTTAAGACGTTTGTCAAATCAAAATCACCATTAGCAATCTTTGAGTAACAAATGAGAGGACATGAGTACAGAAAATAAATTTTAGAATACACGGTGTAGAGAAAAAACAACGGATATTTTTATTATTGTACCCTCAACATTTCAATAATTATAAAACCACACTCAAAAAATCAACGAATCGACACGCATTTTTTAATTCTTCTTTTAAAACGACTAGTACCATATCAAATCTCTAGATATCAATTAATTATACCACATACACAAAAACACTTTACAAATTATGTGACGGAGGGGATTCATTTTTTATAATTTTACAAACTTTGTAGTCTAGAACGTTTAGAAATTTTATGTCAAGTGTGTGTGTTCCGATCACATATTCATCATCCCTACTAAATATCCATTATACAATAGTAAAAGAATATTTTTAAAAAACTTTCCTTGCCATGGACAACAACAAGTTCTCATGTCATGGAATGTTGAATATTCATAAAATACTATTTTTCAGTCCTAACACACGTCACACACCTTTCAACTCAACTACAAATTTATAATGATTATCTTTAGCCTTATGTACAATTTTTTAAATTGTGAAAAGTACAAACAAGGAATTAACAACAGTACTCAATAATTAAAAAGACTGGACTCTGGAAAGAGAGAGAGACTTGGATCCACACAACAACAATAATAATTTCTCTCTTTTTTCACATTTCACTCATGAATATTGATAGAACACAACAAATTAATAGTTAAAAATGTTTTATGGTGTTCGTTTTCTTGGTCTGGAAGAAGATCTCAAAAGTCTGTGAATTTCCTGTTGTTGTTGTTATTGTTGTTGTTGAAAGTGATAAGTTTCTCAGGCTCTACAAAATCCGACGCAATCCTGTTGACCCGCTGGGCATGTTTTGGACGGTACCGATGAAGGGACAGAGGGCAAGGTAGCAACTCAGGCATCACTGAATGGTGAGTAATTAGTGAGGTCAAACTTCCAAATTCTTTGGTGGGAAGGAATCCCTAATGTTTACAAAAAAACAGAGAAAAAAGGGTTAGGAAAACTTTGGTTATTTATCACTTTTCTCTCTCTTTCATTCCTCCATTATATCCAAGTCTGGACACAATATGTAATGTAACATCCAGCCTATTATTAGTCCCCTTATTTTTAATAGCTCATAACCTTTTCCCTTCAGCACTACACACACACACACACACTCATTACATATTATCCCATGTTCAACGCTCTCTGAAAATCTTACTAATTTCTATTTATCCTCTACAAATCTCTCTCATAATGCACAGAAGACATTCCTTCCCAAATAAACTGACACACACATGAATCTATTTAGTCCGGTTTTAAGTATCCGCAGAAAAAGGCTAAGACACACACGAAATGTGTGTGTGTGTGTGCCTTCTTTCTCTCTTCTCATGACATGACTAGCAGACAAATCATGTTTATAGCGTGAAGAACATCCCAGACACAAAAGGACCACGAAAGGCCCGTCAAATTATTCACATTCTTCCCTTTCCCTCCTTCTGATGAAGGGCGACGGGGAGAAACAAGAGATTCACTGAAGATTAGCGTGTGTGTGTGGAGGCTAGGGAGATAACTTGGATAACAAGAAGAAATTCGTATAGTCGTACACAACAATACACAGGTAATGAGGACCATGTGGAATGATTCTGGACCATATTGTACAAACACACTGTTCTACTCTCTCTCTCTCTCTCTTACAAGGGCTCGACATTCCCTTTGGTAATCACCAGAGGACCCTCCCTCCTTCCAAAGTCTTGTGTGATGTAATGAGGGATGATGGGGAGGTAGACATACACAAATTGTAAAGTAATAGATCATACTCACCCTAATACATGATATTTAGATACTAATTTCCAATCTCTGGTTGTCTGTGTGTGTGTGTGTGTCTTTAGGCCTTTCACCTGTGTGCCCTCCTCACTTTTTTTGACACTGGCGGCTATACATGCGGGCACCTGTGCGGATTTTCCCTACTCTTCCTTTCCTTATTCTTGTTATTATCATACTGACTACTCTAATTCAAAAGTATGATTCTCCAAAAAACATTAGTCATCAAAAAGCAATCAATCTCATAAAAATCTGTGATGGGCCGTGGATGCCCTGGAAGATAAAATAATTATTGAAAAATTTACTGGATTTCCAGGGAAATAGGACGCTCGTGTGGGATCTATATTTTGAGAAGCGGAATGTAGATCAGTGTCTCATATAAAAGTTGAAGAAAAGTAACGACTGTCAGAGAACAGAGAAGTCGTGTGTGTTTACTGAGAGTGGAGAGTGGAAATTAAAACAATGGAATTTTGAATAACCCTACAGCTTCCATAGGAGTCTATCTTCATAGGAAAGGAGGGAATAATATGGAAAATAGAGAAATTAAATCGATATACTTGTTACTCCTATAATAATAAAATGCAGAGAGTCAGTGTACGTTTGAGATAGTCGGGAAAGAAAGAGAAAAAACCCACAATTTTCCATCTCAACTTTCCTTCCTCTTCACGACCTTCAAATTTTTTCCAGCCGTCTCTCTCTCTCTCTCTCTCTCCTGTATTTGTGTGTGTGTGTAGAACTTTACTCGTCTCACCTTACATTTACCTGTCTCCCCTAACTAACGCCGCTGAACTCCCGTCTAATTTATGCGCATTCATAACTCCTCTGAATTTCATCATGAGAATTTTGGAGGAGGAGGAATCTGAAGGAATTTTCCCTCTCACATTTTTAATTCTCATACTTTTGTGGAGGAAAATGTTTCCAACACACACACACTACACTGCTACACTGAGAGAGATTCCTCATTTCAAGTTTTGTACATACCAAAATGAAATCATGTTCCATCAGTCGTTCACTTTCATGTTTACTACTCTGTACACCTGTGCTCAAAATGAATGTAAAATACTTTACATTTCTACATCACATTACTCCATTTACATCTTAAATGTCTTTCTCTTTCTCTCTGTGTGTGTGTTCTCTCTCGATGTGTAACTACTTTCAGATTTGCATTCACTGCCTAAAAGAACGTCTGTCTGGATTTAATCTGACCAAGAGAACAAAAGAGAACCGCCACTGGATTATTCATAATTCCTACTGTTACTGTATAAGTATTTTCATTGACTAATTCCCTCCAAATTCTTTGTCATTTTCCTTCGTCACTTCAGTTTCCTTCTAAAATAAAAGAATACGTCACGTCAATTTAGTTCACTTGAATGTAAGTTAAACATACTTTGATTTTGTAACCCCTTCCTGTCCTCAGAATGAGATAATGGACAATCCCAGTCGGTTGAAAATCTCTAGGTACTCGAAGGGACAAGGCAAAACATCCAGTCTTCGTTGTTGACCCACGAACAATAAATGACCCTGCTCATAACAACAACAACCACAACATTAGCATTTACTTTCCCCATCATTAGCATACAGTGTACACAAAATTGAGTAAAAAATCCATTGTAACAAACAAAATTTCTCAACTCACCAATTGGTTCATTCCGAAGTACTTCGAGGGCAATCTCTCTGTAAACAAACAAAATTCCAAATGATTAATTGAAATCGTAACATCATTAAATATTTGTTGACATTCCTCCATAAATTCAAGAAAACAATTATGACAGAACAGCATGACATTTTCTTTTTTAGGGTGCGGTCAGATTATTTATTTTTGAACCATCATTCCCAAAATTAGCATAAATGTTTGAAAAAAATGGAATTTTTACAACCAATTTTTTGTTAGCCCAGGTCACAAACAAAGGGAAAATGTTTTGTCATTATTGTATTGTCATTATAGAATATCCAACATTAAATCTCTCTCTAACTGTGCAACTGTTCCTATCCTTATTTAGCCATATTTTTCAAATGAGGATAACCTTCATTAAAATACAGCCAATTTTATTTATACATATGGACATGAAAAGGTGAATTAATCAAACCAGAGAGTGATACTTTGTAATTACAATTACAGCCATGATTTCTTTTTTAAAAAAAGAGAGAAATCTTTTATGCATTTTTTTGAACGAAGAAAAAAAAACTCGTCAATCAACCGATCAAAGACATGTCCACAATAATCTCTGCACTAACAAGTGCAAAATAACTACATTACAGATTGCTCAATTATCTAGTTTGAAAGTGAAGTAGTTTGATTCGCTTTTCACGATTGATGTCCAATGGAAAAGGCGGCGAGGACAGTATAATTGACTGTAATATTTCAGTGACATTGTCCTGTACAGAAGGAAATGGCTGACAGTACAAAAGCATGTAGGATTATTACTGTACGGAGGAGAGCTTTTCAAGATTCTCTGTCCATATTTGTTTACCCACATGTGTCATCCATTAAATTGATCGGTAGAAAGTGTGCTATGCTCCATCAAAAACTTATGCCGGCGATTAATCTACTCGCCAACAACAAGAAAAGCGACACGATGCAATGACTGCCGTACTTTTTAGTCGGGCAAAAAAAAGCTTTTACTTTTGACAATGCACAAACAATTTTAAATGGCTAATGCATAATGGGACAGTCAACTCTCTTGAACAAATTTTTTAAAAGAGTCTCTTTCATATTCTCTAGGAGAAAATGAATGGTGTTTGGAATCTTCATTTCCCTACATACTATAATGCAATTTTGGTAGTACATAATTTTTCTCAGGTGAGTTCTAATACAATGTTTAAATAATGTGTAAATGATGGTCGTTACGAGATGGATGTACAACTGATGGGATTGTCCCTGTCTCTCTCTCTCTCTCTGATTTTGTTTGAAGACGTGCTGGGTGGTTGGTAATATTTCCAATGATGATGCATCGACAGAGAGAAGGATTGTATGAAAAAAATGCTAATATCTTATTGGAATTTTCCTCCTCCTCCCGTTCCCCTCATTGACTTTGCATTCATAAAGAGAAGAAGAGAGAGAGAGAGGGGAAGAGCAATTTGAAAATCATGAAAGATGTGTGTGGGTAGAGACTATCAAATTAAATATCAATATTTCATTTCGATCATGTCTCTGAGGAGGGAGTCAAGTCAGTCAGTCGTTCCTTTGATTTATTCTTTTTTTCTGAATTTGACATATTCATCAAATCATCCCTTTCAACTATTCAATTAATAGTCTGAGCTCATAGTATGTACACCTAGTAACACACATTCTTGTGTGTGTCTGTCTCAACTCCTAACATTCAACTCCCACTTCTACAACATCCAATCCAAAAAAAATCCTACTGACAAATTATTCTTTAGTTGCGATGTACACGGCTGATAAAATTGTTCCAGTGATTGGACAGTGGGTTGTAATTGACATTGACTTGATGTGGCTAATTTTAGACGAAACGTAGATAAGGAATGGCAGGTTAAGATTGAGTATTTTTTAAAGTAGATTTTAAAATTCAAGGACAGAGAAAAAGATTTTCAGGATTAAAAGAACTGAAAACACAGCAAGGCAGTTTTTCAATTCAGTTATCATAAAGTCTTACCTCGGGATTCCAAATTGAAACCAACTGGCATTTTTGAGCTGAAAAAATAATTCAAGGAAAATGGTGAGAAAAAATGGATTTTGTCAATAGATTTTTTTAAAAGTATTTTGTACAGAGTAGAGGAAGATTTTTTTAAAAATAAATGGAGGAAGAGTTCATTCCAGGTAGATTTCTGGATGTTGAAAAGAAAATGTATAATTTAGGATATGGAAAAACTCTGCTTACCTCCTCCTCCTCAAAAGTCGTGACTGTCAGTTTGGAGGGTAAGGGTAAGGTGGACGTCGCCAATGGACTTGAACTTGACGATGAAGAAGTGGAGGTGGAGGAATTCTTGAGGATTTCATCCTTGGTGGAGGAAGAGGAGGAGGAGGAGGAGGATGAACAAGTTGATGTTATTATTGTTGAAGAATTTTTTAAGGGTGAACTCAAAGAGGAGGATGTAAATAGTGACGATGGAGTTGTTCCTATTTCATCACTAATGTTGTTCTTATGATGATGATTGTCATTATTATTATTATTGTTGTTGTTGTTGCTCGTCGGACTCCGACTTTGTTGACTATCACATTGTTGAGTGGTTGAACCGATGGAGATGGAACTCGCACGACTCCTATTTACAAAAATAAATTAGATTTTCATCTTTAAACACGAACGAAAGGAGAAAGAGAGCGAGAAAGAAAACACGACGACACACACACACACACAACAACAACAAGAATTACGCAATAACAATACGAAAAAGGATGAGATCGTGTGTAAGTACTGTCTCTTTCATTCCTCCCTATACATCTTTATCCTGGGATTCTTGTTCAAAATGAACATTTTTGCAGTCTCATTTCAGTTTCTCCTTTACAATCTCAAGTGTGTACTCTCTCTCACTAGTAACTTCACACACGTCAGCTGATACAGAAAAAAAGGGAGGTTCCCTTCAGGGAGTCTCATAATTTACGAAAGACTTTCACGAACAATTAAAAGAATGTTAATTTCATTTCGATCAACAATTCTTTGTAGTCTGACCGCTTCCTCTTATACAACTCTCACATTATAAAACATGTGCGTTGGTAGAGCTGGACTCCAGAATTTTTTTCCGTGTAAAAATCGTGAATACCATAGAACTGACGGAATGAGGAGACAAAGGAAGGGATGTGTGTACAATGAGGAGATACATCCACTTTGGGAATGAATGAGGGACAGTACAAGAAATAAATCGTGAGTCCCCTTCTTTTTTCTTTGAACAGTTAAAGAGCTACTGTAAATTATAATCTTCATTCAAGACAAAAAAGTTTTTTTAATAAGTGTATTAATCGAAGGACTGGACAGAACAAAAAAGCACTGGAAAAATAACTGGAAAACTCACCATTGTGTGATGGGGATTGTGGTGGCTGTGGAGATACTACTGGAACTATTATTAGCACTTCTACAACTCTCCCTGGAACTCCTCGACTCATTTTTCATCCTGGACTCATCAATACTTCCTCCATAAGTAAAAGGTCGCATTTCCAAGTCTAAACTTTTCACTAGAGACGACGACTTCCTCCCCCCACCAATAATTCCATTTGACTTTTCCACACTGTGACTATTATCACACAGAAAATTATTATTGAGGAGGATCCCATTATTATTATTATTATTCAGAATATTATTCTGTGTAGACAGGTTCACACACTGTTTGTCCACTGTCCCACCCCCACCACCACAACCCGGACTTTTAATCCCTGTCGGTGTATTTTTGAAACTGAATCGAGTCCTCTTTGAAATCCCCGAATCGAAATGACTTGTAGGACTCTGGCTAAGACTGTTCAGGGTCAATCCATCATTAATTGGAGAGAAACAGTCTACATCACAAGAGTCATCTTTAATTACTGTTCCCCTCCTCCCTACTGTCGTCATCGTTGTTGTTGAGAGGGACGCCGGGTAGAAACCATCTTCCGAGTCATCGACAATACTATTCTCTTGTTGTTGTTGATGTTCCTGATGAGCTGTCAAATGATGATTGAAGGGAAGGGCTTTCTCCATCTTTGTCTGCAATTTTGACACATTATTGACAATATTTTTACTCATTTTCTGGATCCGAGAGTTGGCTGCGGACCAAGTTAAAAAATGATGTTTGGGTGATGTCCGAGATTTCCCTGCGTGGGCAGCCATCTTTTTGATCTCTTCACTCTGTCAATTAGAAAAGGAGAGAACATTAAAATATTGCATAGGTAAAAGAATCACAGTTTTATATTATGCATAAAAAATGTTTTTATTGCACAAAAAGACAATAGGAATATAACGCTGTAAATCGATTAACTCTCTCTCCTCTCTCTCTCCCTCATTAGAATATTACAATGTGTGTGTGTGTGACGTGATGATGCCAATTTTCTCGTCGTAATAATTCACAGTGTCCAACTGTGCCGGGTTATTTATTACCCAAATATTATTTTCTGTTTGTTTGATTTTCTGACAACAATATATTTTATTGTGTGTGTGTGTTTTATTAAAATCTAACCAAATGCTTGATCCTCTCCACTTTGATTTATACCCTCTCTCTTCTTGGGATCCCTCCAACCTGTGTGTGTATGTGTGTGTCTGACTCTCCTTTCCCTGTCCACCACACTCACTCAACTGACGAAAAGTGACTGTGACGAGGACGACGAGAATGGAGGATCCAAATCATTGAGAGAGAGAAAGAATTTAATGTAAATTTATTGTTTGCAGAAAATGTCACAAACGAGTAAAACCAAATAAGTTGTCAATCGTTAAAACCAGATTTGCGAATATCCCCCACACACAACAAAAGCACACACACACAGTGTAACTCGAGTTGAAAAGAGAGAGAAGGTAATTTAGGACTTAAAACGTGAACAGAGAAGAAACTAACCACTGGAATCAGACACAAAAACTTGAAGGATGTCAAATTGTCGATTTAAATATACATACACAATTTATACCTCCACTTGATTCACTCAATTCAGATGTACACAGTGACTACACACACACACACAACACACACACTGCACACAGTGTGTGTTTAGCTTGAATCATTGTTGGGGGTCCAACAGAGTCCCGTCGCGACGCTGACGAGGCAACCTTTAACTTTTTCTTCCTTTGCAAATTTCTTTACAAGAATTTTAACTCTGAAAAAGAGCAAATGAACTCTGTTCCCTCCTCTCGCCAAAACAATCAAATCCCTCCCTTCCCTTCCCTCCTCCCTCAGCCAACAAACAACAACAACAACAGTTAATTGGCATAAACTTTAATAAAGAGGGGGATATTTTATCACGCAAAGCTCTTATGATATAATACACCACCACCTGAGAGTCATCACCTCCTCTCATTTGTTCCCTGTGTACTCCCTCCCTTCACACACGTACACACACACTTCTCATGGATCCCTGGATTGAAGAGGATTTGAGAAAAGTGCGGAAACACACACACAATGTACGGGAAAAGAGTAGGGGATACTCAATGGGAAAAATGAAGAATCCTTTGAAAAAAGAATTTAATAAGGAATTATGAGGCACCTGTAATGTAAATCGATGTCTTAACCCGTCCTTCCGCCTTAGATGGAATGGATTAGATTGTAAGAAATTACACGGAAAAATCCGAATCACACAGACACAGGCACACACACACAAGAGAGAGCAAATGGGAAAAAAGAGAGCTCAAAAGGTCTCACTCTCTGCCTGTCCACTCGCCTACATTAAAAGTGACATGGCAAAGTAATTTTTGTAATGCGATGTCGAGTGTACGACTCGTCTGTAATTGTACACACACTCACAGGCACACATACAGGCACACACGAGAGGGGTTGATATACTTAATTCCTCTTACACTCAAAACTTTTTGGAGTCGTCATAAAAATATTATATTGTATTATCCATTTTTTACGACGACGACGACCAGGACGACTACGACTGGTCTTGAGCACTTGAGCGAATTAACCTCCGTCTCAAGTCTTGAACTGTTTTACGTGTGTGTGTATCACCCTCGATGCTTTTCCTCTTGATGAAGAGAGAGAGAGAGAGTCCAACTTTTTCTGCTAAATCTTCTTTGCACAGTCCATCTCGTAATTTCACCTGTCTAATCTAACTGTCCTTTTTGACAGCCACACAGACACACACACAGGCACACACAGTCACACACGGTCAGATCTTGTACTCCTTGTAACAAAGTTATGGAGGAGAATAATTAAAAGAATGGGAAATGGGAGCCCTCCATTAACTAAGACCATTGTCAAATCCATTGATTGACAATCAATGATTGTTGAAAAGAGTCAATTCTCAACTGACATTTGTTGGGTTCACTAAATAATTCCTAAACAATTCCAGTCACAACAACTCCTCCTCCATCTGCTTCTCTCCCATTATTTGGACAGACGAAATGGATGCAAGAGAGAGTGTGTGTGTGTGTGCGTGTGTGAGAGAAGATACTTTTGATTCAGAGTTAATCTTTTGAGTGATACACCCACAAAAATCCAGAGTAGTACAAATACACGTCCATAATTTATACATGCGGTACTTAAGTGATGTGTGTGTCCTGTGTCAATCAAATTTGAATAATCTTGAACATGTACACACACACACAAACTCACTCTCTTTTTCTACAAGGGCTCACCAAAACACGAAGTGAGTACTCCAAATCGAAAAAAAACTCCAGACACCCGAACGGACCCTCCAACAATACAGGAAAACAGACAAGGACGGAAAGCAGACAGAGTACATTCCATTTTAATCCCCACACACGCACAAATGGACACTTTGTAAATGTTTTTAATTATTTGACCACTCTCCCTCCCTGCCTGTGTCTCCTACACTGACACACTCAAATCTTCCTCTCCTCTCATTATGAACTCTCGTGAGAAACGAAGAGGAGGAATGAAAATTTTTTAAAAGCTCACCACCAACAACCACCACTACCTTTGAAACATTAATAATATAAATACAGTGTACTCTCACATCATCATTGAGCATGACTGAGTGAGTGTGTGTGTGTGCTATGTAAATGAATACATATCATAAAGAAGCGGATATGGAAGAAGGAGGAGAAGGGAATGTGCAACTGCAATCAGACGACGAAGAAGCAGAGAAGAGGAAGAAAAAATCGAGTTGAACCTGTTTTCAACATTATTTTTTTACATGAAGATTTTTAGCTATTCAATTCATTTCTGCTTGGATTATCAACGTGCATTTTTGTCGGGGAGGATCCACACACACGGGACAGAGAAGAATATTATATTTTAGAGTTAATGGAACTGAAAGGGTTTTTAAGAGACAAGAACATGATCCTTTTTGTCCGTTTCATTGTAGTAGTACACAATATTTTTTGGTCACAATCAATTTGAAGTGAACTAGATTTCTTCATCCATTAGACCATTAGATAAATGTGGTTTGCCATTTGTTGTGTGGGGAATTGTCAAGTCTTCCCTCTTCCACTGCCAATTATTATACAATAGACTCAAATGAGAAGGTATTACATTTCTCATATTGATACTGCAGAGAACGAGGTGTCATATTGACTTTGTGGATTGGAATAACTTTTAACTTAAAATTGACCTTTGTACCTTCATTCCGTCGACAGACTTTACAATAGACTTTTTTGGATGGTGAAAACTAATAAAATAATAATAATTGTGCACGTGTTCCTCAACTTTTCCTTGTGTATGTATATATGTGTGTGTGAATCTCCTTGTATGTATAAAGTCATGTAAAATGTTGTTTATACTTCCTTGCACTACAATATAATGATGGAGGACTCTAACTTTTCCCATTCAAATTGTACGAGTGTGTTGGAAATGATTGTAATTTGGAGTACTGGATAATCTCATTAAAAGTAAAAGTGAACACGTTTTCTTTTTACAAAAATCACACAAGATTAATGATCATCATTAAATTTTGACCATTTGCCAGTCTACCTACGTAGTGTACCTACTCTACATACTTCCTAAAGAATTGTTGTCATTCGTGTAATGTACACTCTTTTTTATTCTTTCATGAGCGAGAGACAAAAGAAAGTGTCAACGTGCTCTCAACTCAAAGTTACACATTAAATTAATATTGACACTTTTTTACTCTTACTGTAAAATTTAATGACTCTTCTCCCTTGCGCCATCATTCCCTTTTCTTCAAAACCATTCGAGATCGAGACACAACAATTTTTTGCAAACGTACTCTTATAAAGGGTGAATTGATAACAGGAGGAACATTTCGTGCATTAAAACTCATTTCTCCTTCACGATGATAACAACAAGAATAAGGGACAGTGAACATTATATAGGAAGTAACATTTTTTCAAAAAAGTAAAGCAATCACTCCTTTCGAATCGAGCCTCAAAAACACTGGCCGAAGGACTGAAAAAAAAAATTCCCTCCACCATTAACAAAAGTTTGTACAAATTTGTTCAGTTTACATAATTTGTGCAAGTACAAAACTCGTCCAACTCAATTCCCTTCTTCTTCCTCTTCTAATCAAGATGAGGCTTATTTTTTTAATAAAAATATTTCTCACAAATGATAATCATCTCTTATTTCCTTCCATTTTCCCCACTCCAACATTTTAATCTCCTTGCAATCAACAGATACTGCATATTTACACTTCCATTTCTTCACAACAGTCAAACTAACGTTGTTCAAAAAAGGGACTGGAAAACCGTTTCAAAATACCAGAAAATATTTTAAGGAGGATTATTTTCAAACTATTTTCAACGTCTGTCCACTTTACTAGACTTTCTTTTCGGTCTGGTACTTCTGGCAGATGTTTTGGAACATAAATATGTAACACACAGACAATAGACATACACGCATACTACATGTAGACACATCAAAATGTGACGTGTGTGTGTAGCGGAAGGACAACAAACACACACAGAGTTGTAATGATGTTGATAATTACAGAAAGGAATGTAAAATGGAGCTGGAGTCTCTCTTCCTCCTCTCAATGAATTTACATGCATTGTCATACAATCAACGGACACAAAGGGAGATGAGGATAATGAAATGGAAATCATTCTCTCTTTCCTTGGTCGGGAGTACAGATACTTGCATGAATCTTTCATGCCGACTGGATCATTGCATGGTGATAATCACACACACACACACACACACACTCTCTCAAGATCTGTCTCAGGTGTTAGAGAGCGAGAAATGGGGTATCAAAAAATAGGTACCTTTCCCCTGCCCATCATTTTTTGGATTCTAGTACAAAGTACAGGATAAGTAGGATGTGTGTTGTGTGTGTGTGTTTGTAGATTGAGGATCAAAGATACACAATAAATCCCTATTTTTACATGTAATTCTTGAGGATGGGACAGAAAATAGACGGATCTCACGAAACTCTCTCCCTTTCTCCCTGCCTCTCTTGGACTGTGTGTCTGGATTCATTTTCAAGAATGTGGGATATATTTATTATAATTCATTTTAATAGTGGAGATCAAATGAGCCGACCAGGAGGAGGAGAAGGTCATCATATTTTGAGATGAATTTATGATATCCACCCCCCTCCAACTTTAACCCTTTTCTTATGGTAAAATTGTATTTGTATGTACACACACACTGCACTGCACCCTCGCCCATATGGTACATCGTAGATAGAGAGTGGAGAGTGGAGAGAAAAAATTATTAAATGGTTGTCAGTTATTTGTCATCCATTTTCGTGGAAGAAGAAGAAGAAGAGAAGGAGGAGGAATAGTGATCAATAAGTGATCTCAACAACAATGAGGATAATTTTTGCTCTTCCCAGGAAGAGTCGTCCTCCATTGTTGGATTGTTGAGTGAGAGAGTCCTGGAATTTAATTTAATTTTGCAATTTACATACAAACGTGTATGCGAGTGTGTGTATTTATTTCGTGAGGTTGCAGTTTTCTGACCGAGCCTTTTGCACTTGGACCCTGGGGAATGACGACTACGTTATTTTATTATTATAATTTGCAAATTTAAAAACCACGACTAAGTTACACCCCCTCCTCTCTCTTTTACTCTCTCTCTCTCTCTTTCGAATTTTACAGGGGAGTAAAATGTCAGACCACATTATACAACAAGAACAGCAACAATGGAACAGAAAGGTAGTCAGCTGTTTTATGATCATTATTAATAATCCACTCTTCCCTCCCTCCCCCCTCATTTTATTGTTAGTATTGCTAAATAAGCGGATAATCTGTATGTATCTTCCGTCTATCTGTGTATTATTAATATGTTGTGTGTTTTGGATGTAAAAACACGAATTTCCTCCCTTCGGTCAAGCCAAAAACGAGGAGAGAGACTAGAGAGAGATGTACTTTGAAGTATGAAAAACATGAATAATCAATTATTGAGAAGAAGGAGAAGAAAAAAAACCGGACAGGAGGAGAAGGAAGGATCAGAAAAGAGAGTCTCAGGGATTTTAATTTGAATGAAATATCGTTTAATCAAGACAAATGAAACGAAAAACCTGTACTCTTTAACTCTATTATCAGTCCCTCTTCACAGGAACACACACACACACGTACTCCCTGTTCATTGTCCACTTCTGAAGAGATGAATATTCTCCACATTCCTTCCCCTCAATAACATGATGTAAAATGATGAAAATGAATTTTCCTTTTAATTTTAATCGCTTCTCTCTCTCTCTCTCTCGAGTGTTATCTGTGAGTTTGCAACAGGTTTTCCTTTTTTGCATATTTCCATATTTTCTCAAATATGCAAAAGAAAACTTTTGTTCTTTTCAAAACCTCAAAGAAAAAATGGTTTTTATGGGCTCTTTTTGTCTGTTGTTTTTGTTCTCAATCCCCCGTCCATGCTATTTAAGAATACCGTAATAAATATTAAATCCCCACCCACGCACACATAAAGCACGGTAGCTGGGAACAGGAGCTGTTAAAAAAATAGGCAGAATTATGGCTACGGGCAAAATCTCAGGGGAAAAAGGCACCATTAATATTTTCAGTAGAAAGAGGAGAGACCACGTGTCCTTTCAAAAAATTACCCGCGCCATGGACACTTATCAAAATGCTAATGGGTTAATGGTGGTTAAAGAATAACATTTTTTTGGATCCTCTTCCCCTCCTCCCTGAAACAATGAACATTACACATGGATGGACATTTGGAATGACAAATTACCCCCCTCGGAATTTTGAGCACTGATTGTCGCTCTTCCTTGGTTCATTGTCAGCCCACACAGCAACAAGTTTGTCAAGCCAATAAAGAAAAAAATCATAAAAATGAACTCTTTTATTCCACAGACTCGAGTGTATTTAACAAGTTCAAACAAGATTCTTTTACAATTCATTTCATCATCACAACTACACACACTACACACACTCTCTCTTAACTATTCCACTCCATTTGTCTTTTACAATTGTAGTCTTCAGCTGTCCTCCAAGACCCACTGGACACGTAATAATAATATTTTTCATAATCTGTGTATAAATTAGCGGATCAAATGGTCCACTCTCAACTGTCCTATGTATGAAGATGTTGTTATAACTGGAGGAGAAGTGGGCTTTTAAAGTGGGAGAACTTCAAGTCAAAAATCCTGGAGAGAGAATGACAGAGATTTTTAATCCACCAATCAACTGACCACTAAATGTCCCAATAAAACCTTTTAGAAAAAGGAGAACAAATATAAGAAGAGAGACAGAGGGACCATGTCAACTAGTGACAATGTTCAAAAAACTTGTTCAGACTCTCTCTCTCTTTCTTCGTGTGTCATTGTCATGTGTATGTGTGTGTGTGTGTGGAACAAAAGGAGATATTAATGTGTTAGTGAGAGCGGACTACAAAAGGGAAAATATGAAGGGAATCAAGTTCATTCTCCACATTTATTGTCCGTGAACATGTGTTCTCCCCCTCGATTACAACATTCTTTTGCTTTTTTACATTCTCCTCCATCTTCCTCGGACGAATCGCATACAAATGGAAAATTCTCAACTCAAAGAGAGACGGAAAAAACAATGTTTTTTCCCTTGCAAGTGGAATTATTGCATTCTTAATGAATGAACGTTAACCTCTTTCCCTTTTTTTCGATTTGGACACAAATGATCAAGTTCTTCAGAAAGAAATACTAAAATGAGAGGAAAAAAATTGTCAACCTGTCAGTCTCCCTCCGGTGGTGTACAATTAAAAAAAAGATAAAGTAGTTTAGCTTCAGGATTTCCAAGAAAATTTCTGTATGAAATAACATTAGCAGAGTAATTTTGTTAATATCATACAAACAACTGGATGGATAAACAGCATGCAGTGAACAGTTTTTGTACGCAAATTTTGTGAAAGATTGGCCAGTACATTAAGCTTGACCGTTTTAATTGTACAATTTAAATGTCTCACTAATTTACAGTTGAGAATTTTTGTTGCATAAGGAAATTCCATCAAGTCTGCCACACCATGACTGTTTCAATTTTTCTTTGAAGAAAGAATTCAAATGTAATGTCTCATTTATTCTCGGTCCACAAAAAGAACAATTGTTAAATAGTCCACTATTTGTACTTCAATTAAAATACATTTTTGTAAAGAGTCCAAGGCAAACATTTCATTTTTGGTACATTTGATTTTTTCCCTACAAAATCCATTACACACCGTCCCTCTATTTCATCTAATGGAAAGGGATATTCTGTGATAATATAGTCTTTTCTCATCAAGTGAATAAACAAGGTGTGCAACAATTGGTAATTGTAATGGTTTGAAGTCATGGAAAAATATTTGCTCCGCGTGGTTGCTTTTCAACGTTCCACGAAACATTTTTTTTTTAAAAAAAAAATTCCTCCAAAGAATCTTCCTCTCAAGTCATGATCATGACTTGTTGCCTTCATCATCATTTTTGTTCCTTCCTCCTCCATACTCAAAGAATGATAATGTTCTTTTTCTCCCCCATTTTCATGCTCATCCCTGTCTCCCTCTCCCTCTCTCTCTCTATCCTGTCCTCTTGAAAATTCCAACCACAACAACAACAACCATTTAACTCCCTCATCCTTCTACCTCATCTTGTTTTAATTCTGTCTCCCTCTCCTCTCTATCCATTTGAAGAATTCGTCATGCCGTGGTCGTCACTTCAGTGTGACATTTTTCGCATTCTTCCCACATGTCCTCTGACTCCACACACACACACACACACACACAAGGACAAGACAGAGAGGATGACAAAAAGAGACACGTTTCTTCATCTTCAAAAAATCCATAGACAAACAAAACCATGAAGGAAAACTTGGATCATTCCAGATTCTACTTTCCAGTCAAAGGTCTCCTTTTCGTAAGAAAAATGTTTTACTTTCAAGGATGAGAATAAATTTTCAAAAAAATGTTTTGTATGGAAAATCAAGTTACCGGAAAGGATTTTTTTTGAAGAATCCAAATTCTGTGAGTGAAAGCCTTGAAAAAGAAAGATTGTTACTTGTTCCAGAGTAAATTGTACCCTTTCATTTAATTTCTCAGAGAGAAAGAGAGGCATATCTGTAAAAACAGTATTAAAAAGATGGTTCGAGTGCAACCACACAATTTAAATACACTTTTGTATTTAATGTGTGGGGTGGGTGATTACCATCACAATCACACATTGACGAGGAGAGAGAGAAGATAATTGTGAGAAAATCTCAATTAGTTGTTGTAGAGTGTGCGTCGGTTCGGCGCCATTGACATGTCTAACCCATTAATTTGTACATTTCCTCCATTTATGACCACAATTTCCGCTTTTACCTTCATAATTATGAGCTGGATTCATAGTATGGAGTGTATACTCGGAGACAAATTAAAATGAAGTCATAATTGTTTCGTATCATTTTCCTATGGAAAAGCAAGAATTGTTGTTGTTGTAAGTAGCTGTGTGTGTCCTACTGGGTTCATTTTCCCCTAGTCTGGTCAGTGATCGATCGATTTGGATTAGAATCAAGATCAATCATATTATACATTCGAAGAAGAAGAAGTGGAAAAAGTTGAACAATAATAATAATAATAATAATACATTGCATTTTTTCCATGTCATTCCCCTGCACTTTTTGAACGAAACGAACCCTTTCCCTTCCCTTTTCCTCGATTATCTCGACGATTTTTACAAGAAAAACTAGTTTCAACCCAATAATCGAGTATTATCATCATTTCCCCCTAGTCCTCAATCGAAATCTTGTGTGTGTGTGTGTTGGAATGGATAATCAGATTGTTGAAATCAAAATGTTAGTGAAAGGTATTTTTGAATTTTAAGAAAGTACACAGCCAGATATGTAAAGAATTTTATTGTTGGCAAAACAAAAACAATAAAAGTGACAATGAGACTCTCTACCTTTCCCCACTGCCCACTCTTCTTTCGAACAGATCAAAAGAATAATAATAATGAGATGTGTATAATTGAACTCGACAAGGAAAATGTAAATTGAATTTATAATTGAATTGTGTTCAATATTTGACAGATATCAACAACACAATAATATTATTACTATGTGAAAATGGGAGCACAGCACACGCCAAACACACACACACACATAATAAAGGCACGACGTGATATTTAACCCTTTCTAATTCACTTACCTTACCCACCCTCCTCCTCTATTATTACTTGTAAGATTGTCATTCCCTTCAGAATTAATTAATTAAACTTTTAAAATATTTATGACCGATATCCATATCAAATAATAACAACATTTGAGAGGTCTGTGTGTGTGTCGGTCGGTGTAGGGAAGTTTTACACAGTTTAATGCCTCCATGGATTTCACCATCAGGGGATTGATAAAACGACCCATGCAGCCTGTGTCTTGCATTTAAATTTACATTTATATTAAAAAGTCATCTCGTACGATGATGGAGATGGAAGGGAATGAGTGACAGTGGAGGAAAAAGGAAAAAAAAGGCTGGGGCGATGCCAAAAACTTTTAGGTGCCGATAACCATAATGTTTGTCTGACTCCACACACACACACACAAACACACACACGCCGGGCTATCATAATAAGAATCACAAAATGAATTGTCGCATTTGAATAGAGATTCTTGTACTGCACCAACGTCCATTGTGTGAGTACAGAACTGCTCTACATACACAAACACACACACAATTTGTAATTGTAGGGATGCACAACTCAACCCAGCCACACGTTAATATTTTGGTATGCCTTGCCCAGCCCTTCTTCTTCATTGTCTAAGTGTGCACAAAATGATGGCTAGTGGCTATATAGAGGAGACTTTCGAATGAATTTCACATATTTTTCTTTTTATAATTCCAATAAAATCTTCACAATATTTAATGCCGCATTGTACACACACGCGTAAATACATACATTCGATAGAGAGAGGGGAAAATCAAATCACAGGATGCATCATGATTATCTTCATTCCATAATCATCTTCTCCCTTCATTAAATCGTATGCAAAGTGACCCTCAACTGTGAGGAGGAGATTGTGTCGGTGTAGCACATAAACAAGTTGAAAATAAAAAAAAATATTTACGAAGAATTGGCCTACATTTTTTTTACTTTTTCTCATAATTTATCAACGTAAATAATAATCAAGGTTTGTGAATTAAATTTCGTTGTAGTTTTTTTTGAGGCTACAATTTAACCTAGCCTCTTTGTGAGAAACAGAGTTGCAGAGATGTAGAGTTCAGTTCATTGGGCTGGTGACTCTCTTCTTCTCCTTCTTGTTTGGTATGTGTTAATAATACTCTATTCGAGAAAGACGTAACCAGATCAGGTTCATCATTTTCCACACAGACACACACACACTACTTTGTATGGTCATCCCCAACAACAAAAGAAGAGGAACATTGCATTGTTGTCTATGATGGGGCAACATCACTTAACACAAGCACACACAGGGAGACTGCACAATAAATAAAAATCCATTTTCACTGTCCTCTCTCTCCTTATTAATTCTGAATGTGTATCGAAAATGTATGTGTACACAACAATGGGAGTGCAGTAAGTGGATGTGTGTGTGTGTGTGTCGATTCAAAAAATTTAAAGCAAAAGGTAATGGCGACGGCATCTCCCAATTTTATTATTAATGATGAGAAGAGACTGTGGGCACTCCACAAGGGAAATGGTAACACACACACAAACAACAGCAACACACGGTCTCGTGTGTGTGTGTATGTGTTTAACAATGTAAATACCTGTCTAAATAAGCATGATTTGGATTGGGAAGGGTTTGTTCATTCAGTCACCTGTTCTTTATTATTAACTGTACATTAGGAGTGGGGTGCTCGTGTGTATGTGTTTTGTGTGAAGGTGTGCAGTGGAATTACCTAAGGAAAAATTAGCCTGTTAATTATTGTGGCTATCCTATCAAAATGTGTGTGTGTGTGAGTGTGCTCAGTGCCTCTGTGTCTTCCCTCCTCCCTTATTATTTTTTTGAGCTCTCATCCTCAGATCGCCTCAACAAACGACACAATGACACAGATATTTCAGTTTAGTTCTCTCTCTCTCTCTCTCAATTTCGTACACAATAACACCAGCAGCTGGTGCATAGTTTTATAATATTGTATGAAAGATCATCATCTCTCTCATTGTGTGTGTGCGTCCTCCATATGCAGCCTTACGGTTCTCTCTCTCTCTTCTGTCATCAAACACACACGTCCAACACGTACGGCTATGTAAATCCATTTAACTGATCCTCCACATCATTCATTTCATAAGGCATAAGGTAAGTTGTACACTTCTCTCTCTCTCTCTCTCTCTCTCTCTGTGTGTGTGTACTCCTGGGTGCCTCATTAGCCTCATCTTGTCCATCTGGAATATTATGGGACTTGGGCAACACACACGCACAGAAAAGAAAAATAAGAAGAAGCCGCTCTGTTCCTCCTCCTCCTCCGACAGACAATAATCACACATTAATCATCCCAAGACTAATAGCAATGATTAAAGACTTTGCAAAAAAATAAGAAGGGATGAGAAGTCCGCACCGCTCTTTTGATGACCAACAAGAAGAAAAGAAAAGAACGACGACGACGGTCAGCCTCAAGACACAAAAATGAGAAAAACAATTTCGACCCGCAATAACGAATCTTCTCATCTCATCTCCTGCTTCTTCTTCTTCTTCCATTTCGACTGTGTCAAAATGTATTTTGTATGGTTGACTACAAGTCAAGCCATATCTGCTTCATTGAACACACACACTCTATTTTTTCTCAATGCAGTTTCCTGAATTTTTGTTGGCACTGAATGGCCAAGGAATGACCCAAAAATTCTTAAATTATCTTTCCCTAGAATCCATCTGTATGAATTTCTTTGAATTTTTTTTACAAAAAAAATTAAAATTATTACTCTTCCTCCCATCTTGTCGTTCCTGTGTGTGTGTGTAGCTTTTGGATCTCCCATTCAATATTTTTTTCAAAAAATGTGGAGTGCCCCACTACACATTACAATATACAATTGTATTGAGAAGAGAGGAGGAGGGGATAAAGAAAAGTATGCGGCCACCCATCAAAAAAACTCAAAGATTTTATGAATCTCTCTCTCTCTTCAGAATGGAGGGAGGATAAAGGAAAAGGCACGTCGCCACGAAGGTATGTTAAAATTGAATTGGAACGTGCTGGATGAAGCACACACACACACACACACACACACAACATTGACATTCCTTTTCCCTGAACATCCTTGTCTGTCCCTTATTATGACTTACTATATCCTATACAAAAAATACTGAATCCAGGTATGCCAGTCACTCACATTTCTACACAGTGTAAACTGTGTGCCTGTACTATGTGTGCCTGTGTGTAGGGAGAGAGAGGATGGAAAAAAGTGGGAGCCAGGATGAGATAAATAAATACATTATATACGTCCTAAATTCAAATGTTGAAAACCTTGTCTCTCACAGACACATGAACCCTGGAGTCTGATGAGCCCCTTAACTACTTACTACAATGATGATGACTCTTCCCGGTTTTATCTTCCACTTTGACCCTCTCTCCCTCTTCCATCGTCCTTATATTTTATAAATTGACCAACCCCCCTAATTCCATGAAAGGAAGAAACTAAACTACCAAATACACTTTTAAACCATGTTCTCTCTTTCTCTCTCTCTTCGTAAATGAGTTGAAGTTTTGAAAAACAATTGGAGAGTTGAAACAGTAATGGTTCTATAAATCCGACTAACTGACTCCTTCTCAATCCTATTTGGCTTCTTCCTTCTTCGAACAACTTCCCCTCAAGACAATGGAGAGTGGGAAAAGGTAAACTCCAAACTTTTTGTACAAATTCAGAGGAGAGAATGAGAGATTTTTGTGAAATGGATGGAGGACAAAAAAGTCTGGATTGAATCAAAATTTCTTGGAATGCAGGATGCAGGATACGGAACAAGAAGGGATCCATCCTTCATCATTGTTCCTGACTACCGAGAATTTACATTTTTGAAATGAATATCCCAACAATGTGTGTGTGTGTGTAGATAAGAGAGAGAAAGAGAAGGATGGTCAAAAACCTTCTCCCTCTTCTTGGCTTCTTCGTTCGTGGTCTGGAAAGGCAGGGGAGGCTTGGCATGTGGCAGAGAGATATTTACCATCACCCGAAGACACACACACTCTCTCTCATCCACTCATCCTTGCCGTCAAGAATGGAGGGGGACGGACGGTGCACAATGATCAAAACACAATACCATCATCAGCGAGCACAAGGACAGACGGAATTAAGGCTTGACGTACTTACAATAAATTTTTACAATACTCTCCTCTATCCATCCTAATACACACTCTACTCCTAGTCAGATGGATCTTTTATGATCCTCCCAATGAATGATATTGTATGATGATGTGGTCGCAGTCGCAGGTGCCCTCCTCCAATAATGTGCACGTTTAATGCTAATAGGAATTTCAGGTACTCAAGCTTTCTACCTTGACGGCGGAGAGAGAAAATTCCTTTTTGTGATTTTGTGGAGGGAGTGGGGGTGGGACACTTGAACTGAACCACACATATTTATACATCTCTGAATTATTGCAGACTGCACTACAATTGTCCTTTTCCTTCGGAGGAACGCTTGTGTGTGTGTGTGACTGGATGGAAATGGTGTGTGACCTCATCATAAAAATACAAAATATTGTGTAGAGTATTATGAAGAGTGTCGGGCGGTCATGCTCTCGGGACAGGAGAGAAAAAATGTGAACCTCCGCACAGACAGGAGAGCTTTGGAAAATATTACAATAGGTGCAGTACAATATATAGGCGTGAAAAAGGAGAAGAGGAAAATGAGAGATGAGATTGTGTGTGTGTGTGTGTGTGCTCTCTCTCTGCAGAAGAGAGAGAAGAGGGATGGGAAGAAGGAGAGGAGGAGAGGAGGAGGATAGGCACTTGAAATGTTCAGAATGAATGTCTACTCTGAACTTTTGAGATAGGATAAGAAGAGGAGGAGAAAAAGCAGAGCCACAACAAGAATGCGATGTTGTTGTTGTGTGTGTGTGTTACGTGGAAGAGTTTGAGCAAATGTACTTCTTCTCTTCGGAAAGGTGTGTAAAGTGTGTGTGTGTACATATATTATATTTTGTAAAAACGCACATCATGGCACCTCAATTGTTGGGGATGCAGTGCAACGCATTTGACTATCCTCCGTGTGTGTGTGTGTGAGTGAGAATGTGTGTAGGACAAATAGTAGAGAGTGTGGAGTGTAGTAATAAAACTTGTGTGGATGATGCATCATATTAAAAAAATATTTTCATACATGATAACAGAGGAGCATTTCGTACAAATACAAGTTCTAACACACACAAAGTTATTTCGCATGGAAAAACACGGAGGAGAGTCAAAGTCAGGGACGAGAGAATCAACTCCTCTCTCTCACACACACACACAAACACAGACTCAGAAGTGGTGTGTGCTGGTTAATTGTAAAATATAATATAGTAAAGTGTGACAAGAAAATGAAAATTTCTTTCATAGTTGAACCCTACACACACACACACACACACACACACACACACGTACTCCGTCTTACCATTCATATTATACATTGTTTGTTGTGAGTCTCATAGACGGAAAAACCAGCTACACACACCAAACACAATTGCAGTGTAAGAGATCACACTTGCCCCTTCCATTTTTTTCCTTTAAAATTTAAACATTTTGATGGGCCGGTCTGTAGGTGCGTGCATGTGTGTGTGCTGATCAGGACGACCCTACATTCTGCTGTTGCAGAGAGTTTCATTCAGTTCTGTCTCATATATTATTTATTGGAGAATGCATTTTTTGAACACAGATTTCCTCCCTACTTTACTCCCAATCTACACTCTTTTCTCGACTAGACTGTGTGACTTTAATTTGTGTGGGTCATCCTACTTAATGGCCATCCTAATGAGAGTCGATATGGTATGCAGAGAGAGAAGAAAAAATCTTGTCCTCCTCCTCCCTTTGCATATCAAATGGGGAGAGAGATGCAACCCACAATAATCATTATGGATTTCAAGACTCGAGATCAGGGCGGACACACACATCAGTTCATAGACACAGATCTTACCGTAGAACGTCAATTGAGACTCGAGTGGACAGAATAGAATTTCTCTGGGTAGAACTAATTAAAACTTATTAACATTATTTGCCATTTTGATTCGCTAGCAAATTTTGAAAAGTTGACTTCAAAATTGAGGATGAGCTTTTTTAAAAATGGACAAGTTTAATTATGCTGTTCTACGGTATGTGGAAGTACACAGGAGAACTTTAGAGTCTCTCTTCTATACATGTACTTGTTGTGAAGATTGAATGAGAGAGATGAAGAGACGAAATGATGGGTTGCAGGTGGACTCAAAATCTGATCATTGACATGGCGGACATGGAGGAATAAATATTATCCCATTATCAATTGTCCGTTCACTCTCCCTCTCTCTCTCAAAATGGAAAAATGTTGAATAGAGACAAGTTGAGAATAGCCTGAGATGAGGCAGGCGTAACTTTGTGAGTGGATCCAGAACTCGAGTGTTCGTGTGTGTGTGTGTGTGTGTCTGAATGAATATTATTTAAATGAGATTCTTCTCTTCTCAAGAGGGCTCACCTGGAACCCGGAACCTTTCATTTGCTCACAATCACAATCCCCTTCTACCCTCACTGTCTGTCTTCACACACACACACACACACGTACATTGGCCATTGTGAGTGCTGACGACAATGTAGGAAATCAATGGAAAGGACCATCATGAACAGAATATTTCATCTATCTCTTCTCTTCTCGTTCTCCGTCCATGTCAAAATGATGGACCTTGGCATTCGGGAAAAGAAAGATAGTCTGGCATGTCGACTGTAAATAAATAAGAGAGAGAAGGAGGAGGAGGAGGAGAAAAACTTTAATCGTTCCATGCCTGACCTGACCCCTCAAGACAGGCTGTGTGACTGGAGGATTTTATTCACACAGGACAATGTGATGGAGTATGAAGAAGGATGGGAAGAGGTCATAAATAAAAATCAAGAGACACATTCAAGAGATTCTCTCTCTCTCGAGATCATAATTTCCAAAATACCCCTTCTCTTCTGAGCTATGGTCACAGTCTCATTTACTGGAAGAGATGTGTGTTTGTATAAAGAGATTTGGGTGTACACAATAATTTTTAATGTCGAAAGATCCCTTTTGTTCCATTTTGTCCTTTTCTCTCTCTCTAAGCGTCTATCCCTGTGTTGTGTGTCTGGAGAGAGATCTGTGGTATTTTAACTGTTAAACGAAGAGGAGGAGACGGCAGTTCTGGACTCGAAATGAATTGTGAAGGACGGAGAGATGAAAAAAAAACCAAGTTATACAAAAAGTTGACAATGGAATCAAAGGATGGAACATGGTAAAAAGAAGATTTTGTTCAAGAAGAGAGAAGGAGAGACAGAGAGAGAAATGTTTCAGATATTAAGGCTGGGGTTGTTGTTGTCGTTTGGGGATTGGGGAAGAGAGGGGCAGACAGGCAGAAGATATGTGAGGTGATCATGATCTCATGAAATAAAATGATCATATCATGAGGAAAAAGGACAGAGGACTTTTTCTTCCCAGCTCTCTCTCTCTCTCTCTCTTTCTTTACTGCCATATGGAAAAGGTGTATCAAAAAATAGTTCGAGCCATCGGATGTTCCTCCTCCCTTACACTGACATTAACGGAGGAGGAGGAGATGGGTGGGGAGTGCTCTGAAGCCGAAGAATGGTTTTTAGAGGGAGAGGACACGGATGATGTGTGTCGTCGTAGTCGTCGTTGTCGGAGTCATGGGATGGTAATAAAAGGGATGTAAGGAAACATGAGACGGGAAGAGGGAGGAAGGGCTGGATTGTAAGCTTTCGTGTTCAACCGACTGAAATTTGTCATTGTGGACTACACGAACATGTGATTAATTGCCGCCATCTCCATTTACTTTGATATTGTTACCCTTTTCCCTCCTGACTATGTAATCCTCCTTTTTGTCTTTTGTCTTTTTCAAAGTTATTCCAAATATTTCCCACAATCTAATTATCATCAGACACGTATTACGTGATTCAGGCCAGTTGGCTCTTATTAGAAATACCTCTAAGGTGGGTCACAATATTTGGGTCATTTTCCAATAAATCTGAGATGAATACCACTGCTATTTTTGAAGAGATGAGAGGGGCAATTTTAAATACAATTATAATGTAGTTAGTTAGTTACCTTCAGAGAATGTCCACAATTTCGACAGAGTACAAAGATGGAGTCATCCAATTTTGTGTAGCGGGTGGAGAGGGTCAGAGTCGGGATTCCATGCGGATGACCACGGGTTGACTCAAACTCAATCAAACTACTCAGTCCAGCCCATCGGCCCATTGCACATATTTTCCCAATCCACTAGTCGCACAAAGCCAACACTCATATGTAGTAATCAACAAATTAATTAAAAGAGTTTATTATTCACTTCTAATTAATCACATCCTTCTTCCCAAAAATGCATAACAACACAACACACACACTCTAGCCCCTTCAAACAACACATTTGAACGGAGAAAAACAATTGGACAGGCCAACCAGACTGTCAACACATTTTTTGAAATAAAAAACTTGATTTTTTTAACACCTCACAAAAACTCTTTAATTTTACTTGCTATTTCTTCCTTTACTCCATTTATTATATTGTATTTTTGTAGAAAATTTCCGTTGAAGTACACTAAGTCACATTTTAATTAATTTGGATGATTAATCCGATTATTTGTTATGTGCAGAGTCAAAGCCAAACTCTAGAGACAAACACGAGAGATACAAGGTATGAGGCACACTGCACATTTTTGTTGGTTCGTGGAGGAGTGAGAGTCGAGCTGTTTTCCTGAGAAAGGTTTGAGTTTGACTGGCTCTCTCCACACACAAAGTACACACACAGACACACACAGGCCGAACAGACAAGAAATCTGACTGACTGGATGAGGATGGAACGTTCAGACAGAGACAGAGGGGAGGAGGAGGAGAGAGGAATTTCAGCACGGCATATTTCTACCTCTCGCCCATGTAATCATCTCATTCTCATTGCACTCTTCCCAGTGGTAGTGGTAGTGTTGGTGTGTGTGTATTTGTGTGTGTGTGTGTGTGTGTGTGTGTGTGTGGAGGGACTGGGCTTTTCAAAAGAATCTCAAGATGAAGAAGAACCTTTCATCCACACACACACACCACATACCTTTCTTATTGTTGATGATGATGATGGTAGTGAAGCACATGAAGTCATGTAAAAGCCGAGCTAGTAGTAGTAGGTATGTTGTGTGTGTGTGTGTGTCTGGTACAACAACACGATTCTTATATATACGAGTGTGTTTCAGTACACTTACTAGCATTAAGGAGATGACTTGGAAGATTACTGTGCATACTACACATTGTATTAGAGACATTAGAGTGTGTGTGTGTGTGGAAGGTACTATACCTTCCATTCCTCATATACTGTGTATGTAGTAGTACGTAGACTATAGAACAACAATGTACAATGCATAAGTTCTTGTTATGGGAGAAAGAAATTCCTTTTGGTTCAAACGCTCGGACTCACGAACAAAGTCAAAAACTGGCTGGAAACCATTGACTTTTTTTCACACAGTGCAAGACTACAAAAAAATGGAGAATTCAAATCCCTCTCTCTCTCTGTGAGAGAGGGTGTAGTAAAAGTATATTCCTCCACACACACACACACACACACACACACAATATGCGAATCATATATTTAATAGAGCATTTAAATTGCTATCAGATAAAATTGGTTGGACTGACTTTGATTTCAAAAATTCTCCCTTGTGCCAATATTCAATGAGGAAAGACTCCTCTTCATTTGACTCAGATTCACATACACACAACACACACACGTATATCCAAGTATTTCCCAGAAGAGACAAGTATAGTAAGACTACGAATGTGGGATATGTAGATACATCTTTACACTGTGTATATACATATGTAGGGTGCACAGGTAGTTTTTTTTGGAGGACCTCAGGTGAGTGGTACTCTCTCTCTCTACACACACATAGACACACACATACTGGATAATACGTACATGCCACATACGTTAAAATTTATTATGAATGTTGTGAAGAAGAAGCCCCCGTTACTCAGAAGATACATCCCACCTCCCGAGAATTCAAACGTACGCAGCCCAACCAAAAGAATGAACCAAGACCCAACAGTCAACAGCAACAAACCTTCCCTACACAACACAAACACACACACACGCACACATATCAACTTGATATACTCTAACTAGGGAATAAAAGGCTAAAGTCATCCAGGTAAGGATGAAGGAGAGAAAAAGTGCGAGAGCATAATCAACTCCGTCTGAGATGCTGTAAATTGTTGAACTCGTACAATTACACACAACAATGTTCTTGTACTTACTTAGTTTCTCTCTCTTGTCTCTAATTCTCTCTCTCTCATTTGATCTTTGGTAATGTCTGTTTAGTCCACAGTACAACACAACGCCCACTCCCTTCTACTACCAAACAAGCAAAAACTTGGACAGACGAAGGAGGCGGAGGAGGAGACACACACACAATCCACTTGTGTAGTTCCATTTTTTGGGGAAAAAGTCAGAATCGTTAAATTTCCAAACTAAATATGCAGACTTTCTACCTCTCTCTCTCGTTCTGTTCTGTCTGACTCTGCATGTCGTGTGTGTGCTCTCTTCCCCCCAAGAAATCACAGCAAGAAGTAAAGTGTAAAGGATTATGTGATATTTGCGATTTATCACTGTAAAAATGAGGAGGAAAAAAAGGTAGAAAAACAAGTATGAACCCAAAGAGTTACGGCCCAATCCTCTTCATAAAGTTGAGGAGGGGAGAACAAGAATATACAATGTTTTTTTCCTCAATTTAACAATTTTGAACACACACAGGCACACACTGTGTCTCATGATGATGATGATGGTGGTATATGGGGAAAAGATGGCCAAGAGAATTTTGCACGGGAGAATTACATAGACGGAGGAGGAGGGGAAATAAACATTCTGTCACGAATGACACAAGAAGAATAATGACCAACAAAGAGTCGTAATGTGGCTTGGTAAAATTTAGACGGGAGGAATTTATATGAACTAAAATCCTTGATTGTACTTCATCTGAACATTTCTTTTTTTGGAACAGGATTTTGCAGATACAGATAGAGAATGTATCAAATTCCGATGGAATTCTCACAGTCTCTGACCTTCGATTGTTAGTTTTTGAGGAGAAGAGAAAAAAAGTTTTTCTTTTCGAGTTGAAAATCGTAAATATTAAGTAATTTTGAGAGAGAAATGCCGATCGCCACTTTTACAGTCGGTTGTTGATGGTCAGCGTGTTACTTTTTATGACTTATTTTTCTTTACATTTGTGTAACATCTGGGGCTGATAAACCATCAATGAAAGGTAGAAGAAAGTGGATGTGGGTTTTTTTGGTGTAATTCGGACATTGAGCACGCATTTGTTTTGACTCACCTCAGGATAAAGAGGAGGAGAAGGAGGAGGTAATTGAGGTAAACAAGAAATGATATGGACATATTTGGTTAACCTGGGCTGATTTGAGTCAGCCGCAATCAATGCCACACAAAAAAGCCACAATACAGATTGTAATGTAATATTTTTTTTTTAAAAAAAACACCATACATGTGTATAATAAGTTAAAGAATTTTTGAATAACTAGTTTAATTGACAGTTGACCGGTAGACTTCTTCTTGTCAGGATCTGACAACTTTTATGTAAACTGGAAAACATCCACACTGCTCATTAGTTGCTGGAGAAAGATTTAAAAAATTTAAAAGATTTTTTCACACTTTCTGGGAATTTCCTCTCGAAATTGAAAGAAATTGCCCAAACTGGGCAAAGTCCATTTTACAGATATCTTTATGCAAACGTAGATTGTGCTGTATTGGTTTGTAACGGAGGAATTGTTTCTGAATGAATTATATAAATGAGTCATCTTTTTCTGCAAATATAGTTTTGAATCATGAACCATGTCTCATAATTTCCACGGTGGAATTTGACCAAGTTCAAAGTAACTGGCCTCCCAGTCCTCTCCACCCATGAAAGGTAAGGTATGCCGTAGTGAAGTGCAATATATGTATTTTAAAAATTTCATCATTTTGAAGAACAGAGTAAAATTACAAACACGAAATCAATAATGAAACAAGTAAAGGGGAAAAACTGGCGTCCCGCGATGCAAAGTTTAATTACACAGAGAGTGTTATTTGGGAGGGACTTCTACAGATCTTCTACACATTGTAAATATCATCTATACAGGTAGAATGAACAGGTTCAATTCTTCACTTACATAATGAGACAAACGAAAGAATAGACCAAGAAGAAGAAGATGAGCAGGAAGACGGGAGAGATGGAATGTAATGTTTAATCTCTGCCTTGCTTGACTTGATTTAAGTTTCGTTTTTTTTCTATTATGACTGTGTCTTGGGATTTGGCTCCAACTAAGGACAACTTTGTTGTTGTTGTTGGCAAGTACACTGTAACATTTGACTATAGTGTAATGTTACATTTCTAACTGCACACTGAGCTCATCCTCCATCACATCGGATGATTCTCTCTGATGATGTTTCTTTGTCATTATCTCACAACAATTCTATTCAGAGGAGATGAAGGAAGAGGAGAAGGAGGAGAATGGCAGATTTTGACACGCTGTGTGTGACAGGACAACCCGAGCACATCTTTTCTTCCTCCTCTGCTGTAATTGACATTTGTATGGCTGGTATTGTCCTTTATAAAGTGTACTAACTACTTTTCAAAATTTGCATCCGTTTACTATAGAGAATAGGGTGTGATGGTTCAATCTGTCCTATTATTTTCTATTTCCCCTCTCTTACTTTGTCCGGTTCTACGTCAACCCTTTTTACCTCATCACCAAATGCCTCTAATTTCCTCGAGTATCTTGTTTCGACTCTTAAATTAAGAGTATTAATTAGTTGTTCATCTTTTTTATTTGGGTGAAAATGAGGAATTTCGCCGGTTGAAGTCATCATAAGCTGTTTACATTGACACATGATAACTGTTATGACATTTACCTGTATTCCTACCCTTAGTATAATGCTGACTTCGTTAATAAGACACTTGTCTAGAAGATTCTAATGTAGGTTAAGTTTTTCCAGATTAAATACTAACTGAAGACTAAGGGGAAAACTAAGATTGTTCGTGGAAGTTTATGACAATGTTTCGACATTTTGTACATTGTAGTGTGGTACAATGAATAAGTAATATAAAAATGACATTGTATTTAGATAATCCAACTTGGATACATTTAATTGACTAGTGTCATTGCATATTCATTTAGCAATTTCATGTGGATTTTTTGTGTTCAACTTGACGTAACCCGCCCCCCCTCGTACAAAGTTCGCGGTATACAATTTTTGTTTGTCCGTGTGTGTGTTTGTATGTGTCAAGAATTTTCGGACAATTTTAATCGAGCTTTAAAGTCAAATTAAAGTGGCTCCATAACTTTTTTCTACATTATATTTGACACAAAATGGGTCGAGGAGGAGGCGGTTGGTGGTCACCAGGACAGGAAACATGGAAATCGGGGAGGAGAACCTCCTCAAATGGTCAAAAGATTCAAAATGCAGGACAACAGAGACAGACAAAATCCAGAGGTAAATTTTCCCATTAAAATGTTCCGTTTAATGTGTTCATAAAATCGAATTTTGACTCACTGACAGACATTGTACATTAGTTAACTTTTGAAATTCACTATTCGTTCTCAATTCATCTTTGTCCTTATTTTGTCCAATTTTAACAACTCGATCTGTGAAAATATTTAATTTGTATCGTAAAAAGTAATTTCCTATCTCTCTCACTCACCCGTAAAATTAATTTCACGTTTGAAAATGATCAAGTAAGTGAATTGTGATTGTCAACAAGAGTGCATAATCATACAACATAAATAGTTCTACATTCTCTTCAATTTAATTTTGAAATTTTATAAAGAGAGATAGTGGGAAGGAAATTGACGGAAAATTTGGACTGGACAAAGATAATGTTGAAGCCAATGTCAAGAATGATCATTTAAATGAGACTAACGATTCAAAAGATGGAATTCCAAGTCTATTGAACGGACTAAATGAATTTGTCGGTGGAATGAGACGTAGAGCTGATGACATGGGAGGAGGAGACAGGAGAAATAATTTCAGTTCACACGATCGAAAAATGCATAATAGAGGTGGTGGACAAAGGAACAACAACTCATTTATGCCTGGTGCATTTTCTTTCAACCCACAGCAAAGAATATTGGACAGAATAAGGAACCTCAGCCAAAATGAACTCATCCCCAGAAAGTATGAAGTCAAAAAGTTCCTGGCCAATACCCGCTTGTACGTCGGTAATATTGCTCAATGATGTCAACGATGAGGAGCTCAAGGAACTTTTCCTGCCTTACGGTGAAATGGATGAATTGTTTGTCAACAGAGAAAAGAATTTTGCTTTTTTGAAATTGGTATGTTCATTAATCATAGTTTACATAGTACAATTAATATTTTTACATTTTTGTTATGTTCTAACTTACTAATACATGTGATAATAATTATTTTGTCTTGTAGGACTTTCGAACAAACGCTGATAAAGGCCCGGTCAGAGTTAGATCAGCGAATGTTGAAGAATCGACCCCTCAAAGTTAGATTTGCTCCAGCAAATGTTAGAATAAAAGTAAAGAATTTGGCTCCAACAATCTCTAATGAACTGCTCGAGATGGGATTTTCTGTTTTTGGCGATGTAAGAATTCTTACCCTTTTATTCCTTTGTATTTAAAATTTCCGTTACTTAATTAATTTTTTTCTTATTTTCTAAAACAGATTGAACGTGCTCTCGTATTTGTCGATGACAAGGGCAAGTCTGTGGGTGAAGGAATTGTGGATTTTACTAGGTATGTCCCATCAGTTTTGTAGTAAATAATATTCCTCTTGACTAACTCTTTATAAGTTCTAATATTAATTGACCTGTTCTCCTCTCTCTCTAGGAAAAATAATGCTCTGTTGGCACATAATTTTTGCACAAACAATTGTTATTTCCTTTCTACTGAACTACGCCCTGTGGAAACTGAACTGGGAGAAATGTATGAAGTGGATGAGGGGCTATTGGAATTGAATCTTCAGCCTACCAAAGGTGGATTTGGTAGGGACAAGAACAAAGCTGATCAAGCCTTCTTTCAGTCTAGAGAGGTAATACACTAAAGACTAGTCTACAGTACATCTATTTCATATTTAATTAAACTATTGAAAAAATGTAATAATAAAATACTGAGTCTTGATTTACCCAAACGCAGTTGGGTCCTAGAATTGCAGAGGATGGTAGCTTTGAACATGAATACGGTATGAAGTGGAAGGCTCTCATCTCTGAATACAAGCAAAAGGAAGAGGAAATGAAACATGAGCTCA
>WJFB01000376.1:0-67528 GCA_009870185.1 Pygmarrhopalites habei | reverse complement strand
AATTGAGTATAGATAATTGGTATTAGTTCAATTGTCTATTTTAGACAAGAGAAGAGAGAAAAGGATTTTTGCCGTACAATTCAAAGCCTAAAGTCCAAGTTCAGGTGATCAATAAAAAAATGTACTTCAACTTGCATTTTTTATTGTTAAAAAAGCATTGCTCATTAAAGTCCTCACGTTGAATACATGTGTGTGTGCTAAGACACGGTGTGTTGTCCAAGAGGGACAGAGGAGGAGAGATCTGTTAAATTGTGAGATGAGATGATCGTCATCTTATAGATCCTTCATCTGCAGTTAGTTTTAGGCTAGAGTAATAAAAGTTGACGCAGAGAGGACATGGTTCCTTCATTATTTATGATTATGGCCTGGGACTTTCGTGGACTGTGAAGGCTGAAGAGGGAGAAGGAATAGGGAGCGAAAAACTTTAAAACGTGCTTCTGCTTACTTCGCTTTATTTGCATACACTGCAATGGATATCTATCCCTGCAAGAGTGAAAGAGAGTTTTTAGAGGGCATGGTTGTATTACATAAAGGAGAAAAATAATAATAATAGGACTCATGTCCCAATGACGATAAAATGAAAACGAACCAAGTTAAAATCAAAATTATTACTTTTCAAGATTGTCAATAAAGAAAGAACCATGCTTGGATGAATGAGCTTTGTCCAATTTCATATATTGGTCTATATATACACTTACGTACGTTATATATATAGGTAATACTAAAAAAATCGAAGAATCCCTTTTTGGTTGTGACCATGTCTCAAAGTTGTCGTCTTTCTGAGTTTCAGTGTTTAAATTATTATGCACAGGCATAAATTGAATGTCCGTGTATAAAGTCTTGAGTTGGTCCATCATCACATTTCATTTTCTCATTCTCTTTTTTTAAAACTTGACAATAATGGTGACGACAATGGGAGAGAGAAGAGTGTGTGTTGCTGTGGTGTGCCATACACAAAGTGTGTGAGTGAGGGTGAGAGTGTGTGTGTCAATTTCGGCCTTCACTCGTCCCTGTTATTAAAAAATTAAAGCTTCTTCTCTCTTCCCCTCTCCACACACAACACAGAGACAGAGAAGAAACACAGATCTTCTGCTACACTTTAAATACATTACTGCAGTCGTCATTTAAGAGTCAAGAGTAAGAAGAGTGTGTGTGTGGATGTGGAATTTTTGCACATGTTAAAACTAATGAAAATGAAATTTCTTTACTACGTTTTTTGTGTGATTATGCTAGAGAGTCATCTTCTCTTGCGCTTGATTTGACTTGAACCAATGGCACACACACACTCAAATACACGAGTATATCTTGTTTAGTTTTTCCTTTTCTTTTTCTTTGGCACGCGGTGAGTGATGGGATTCACACTTTTGCTAATTGCCATGTTCTATTTAATTTCGTTGGTTGTGTTAAATTTCTCATGTAAACTACATATACACAGTAGATTGTGTGTGTGTGTCTTTGTGGATGGGGCTTCCCTGTACATAATATCCATATCATGAGGCTTTTGTTGAAGGAAATGGTTCTCTCTCTTTACACTCTCATTGTGTAAAATTAGTTCATATTTTGCAAATAGTCAAAAAATGCTGAGGGAGAGAGAGAGAGATGGAGGAAAGAGAAGGACACATGATCATGAATCATGACACATTTCATGTCTCACAAGAGACAATCAGAAACTATCCCTCTACTCTACACACACACAAAGTATTTATTATGTTTGCTTGTTACTCTCAAGATTAGTGGACAGGGACACGAATTGGATGAGAACGTGGAGAGAGAGAGAGAGAGAGAGATTTTTTGAGAGTGAAAAGAGTCTTTTGAATGACTGTATTGTGATGCTGATGACGACAAGGAGAGAGTGTCAGTGTGTGTGTTCACACAAAAAAATGTTACTGTTTTGAACACTCATGAAAAATGGACATTTGTGGATGGATATGCAAGATGTATGCAAGAAGATGAGAGATGGATGACGACGACGAGTGAGTGAAATGAGAAAGAGACAAATTCGTGGGAAGTCAATTAACATTGCAGAAAACACAATGTTTGTGTTGTTTTACTTTATTATTTTAAGGTATCTTTTCACTGGTCGGGTTCATCTTCTTCTTCTCCCCCCCCCTATTCAACAATAAGGAGAGGAAGAGAGAGAGAGAGACAAGGTTTCATACTATATCTAATATCTAATATTACATTTAATAAGAAAATGAGGATATGGGGATGGAGATGACAAAAAACGGACCATCTCATCTCATCCTCATCATCATAAGATAATTATAATTATAATATTTATTGTCTATGGGTTCTTAGGTAGGGTATCTATACTTTACACATTAATTTTTTTACACACACTTATTACATTAAAAGGACACCACACAGACACACACACACGATCAGGAGTACATTCTTACACATTTCATCTTTTTAATGCAATGTCAAGTCGTCAAACAAAACATCACAACCAACACACACTCACTCACTCTCTCTCTCACCCTCTCTCTGACACACACACTCACGTCCGTGTAGGTAGGAATATAAATATTTTTGTTGTTTTTTGTGTTGTAACAAAATTCGTACGCTTTTGCTTTTGCATTTGCTTATAGTTGCATGTACATATACAATGATATATATTGTGGAGGTAATGTAGTATATACACATGATAATTTTTTTTACAAATTACACTCAAAAACACAGTATAAGTGTGACACATTCAAACCAGCTTTTTAATCTCATTCTCAAGGTTTCTTCGATTTATGGATATTTCTTTTTGCGTCGTCTCAGGTAATAAAACGCGTGGACAATAGTACAGGATTATTCTACTTATTCTACATAGTATCATCTCACACACACAAACACTCTACACTACACTTTGTCGTTGTTCTTGTGTGTGTGTGGAGTGGAGAGATATTATATAAAGTACAAGTGTGTGGATAAATTTTCATATGGGAGGACAAAAATGAGGAATAAAAATGCAAAAATTTTTCTTAGTAAATACAAAAATCTGGGAACTATTCTTCTCCTCTGTACATACAAACTATATAATAATAATAACGAAGACATAATTTTTTTAAAAAATCCGTTTCGGTACACATTTGGTTTTGGTACATTTTGTGCAGTCATGCAAAAACACACACGCACACACACCCAAAGCGAATAAACAGACGACACGACACGACGACGACAAATAAACATTAATTTAACCCACTTGATTTTCATCATTTAAATTAAAATTAAATAATCACGGTATTAATAATCAGCTCCATTATTTTTGAATGATTCTGATTCTACTTTAATTATAGGTTTTGTATTTTGGACATGTTTTTTGTGTTTGTGTGTGTGTATCAAAAATAGCAATCAAAATTATTTCAACTACAAAAAAAAGTTGTTTGTAGGAATCATTATGTGTGGTCATTCATAATTATTGCTTTTTGAAGTTATTTCTAAATTCGTGTGCTCATTTAAATGTATAAACTTAACTAAACAAATAATAATTATTAATGTAGAGAGAGGTTGAATTAGGAAGAAAGGCACTTTATGATACTTTGGATGGTCTGGCTCTTGACGTTAACATTTTTTTTGTACTGTACAAAATGGACTACATAATGTAAAATTATAGTTAAAGTGCGCTTAATACATGTAATATATTATATATGGATAGTAAGGGGGAGGGATATAATATGTGTAGACATTTTTCTAGGAAAGGCATACCTGGTAATGATATTTAATAATATAACATTTTTCTTAACTAATCAATTTCTAATTATTTTGCTCCTGTTTGTTCCGCTTTTTCTCCATCCATTCGCCTCACACACACACACGCTGAGTGTGTGTGTTTTAAATAAGAGATTGTATTGACCGTGTAAAAAAGAAGAAGACATTGTGCGTATTATAATTACATGGTATGAATAGAGGTTGTCAATACAAAGAGATGAGAGGGGCTTGGTTGATATTAAATTATATATTCGAAAATTCAGATCTAAAATGTTAAACTACTCTGGAAGACCAAGTGTTAATGATTAGGACAGATAGAGTGAGGATGAAGAAAGATGCTAACTAATAATAATTCAAGTTAAATTTTGTTGGATACAATTGCAAACAGAGTAGAGAATATATTTAATACGGCGGAGGAGGAGGAGGTGGAGTAGGTTGGGCTCTCGTATAAATACACTCAAGTTTTATATTGAGTAATTAAGTAAAGCTTGTACAGTGCAGTGTGTGTGTAGAGTAATGACTGCAGGATTTTCGTGTATATCGTATGTAAAGTGTATAGTGTATAGAGAGAGAGAGAGGAGAGAGAACTTATAAAAATTTGCTTCTGGTGGTGGTAGTGGAGCTCGTAAATATTTAAATGGTTACACTTGTTTCATTCTTGTTGCCTCCTAGCAAAAATTCTTTGGCGAAAAGAAAAAGTATTCACTACACACACACACACACGCACACACTACTGACTGTCTCTCTCTGTGTACGAGTTCTATTACACTGAAAAGTCCTCCCTTCAAACAGCTCATATGTAGCAAGACGAGGAGAAGAAGACCAAGAAGATAGACATTTGCCTAATTCCTAATTACTTAATTTCAGAGTAGACTCAACATTAAGTCATAAATCAAAGGAGGTAGTTGCAATGTCTAATCTAACTGTGCATTAATGATTGGTAAATTGAAAGTTTAAACCTTACCATGCCATGTCATAGTTACTAACACAAAGAACATTTTTTTTGACTCTGTTCGTCCAGTAATTTTCCCCATTAATTTGAATTAACATTCGTAGTAGGAGTAGAACATAGTGGGGGGAATTCAATCAAAAGGAAATATGGAAAAGTGCTTCTGCGGGAGATAATCGATCAAGTCGATCGAGTATCCGAGAGATAGAGTAGAGAGAGAAAAAAAAGTAGAAAAACATCCACATGCGATCCTCACTCTCAACAATAAACAAGAAGAATCAACTTTATCAAGGAAAAGTTGATGATTTCTTGGGAAAATGTCAAAACTTTAAAGCACACACACACACTGTGTGTGAGTGGAGATGGACAGAGAAGGAGGGAGGAAAGTGGTTTGCACTGTTTATATAGCATTAGACAAATTATGGTTTAGCATTACGACATGGACAGGATGATGAGACGGTCAAAAAATGAGACACACGAGAGTCTACCTGTAATAATGTACATGTATATATACACATGTCTATATATGTCTATCGAGAGAGCAGATTCATAGAATATAATAGTGTAGAGATAATCATTTCAAATTTGTCGCTGTGTATGGATGGATGGATGGACAAGGGTAATGAGAGCCAGGGATTGAAAAATGTGTGTGTACGAGTATATATATAAGTTTAAATACGCTCAGTGTAAATTACCTTCAGCTATTATAGATAATGGGCAAAAGGATGGTCAATGAGGATCCTCACACCTATACTACACTATGTAGGAATGTACATAAGTAAAAGGAGACGTGTGCGGTGGTGAATTGGTATTTGTCTATATGTATGTTCGACATATTAATAGTAATTGTGCCCGTGTAGGACAATAATAATAATAAAAACAAACTCACTGGCCAGTCTGTGGATGACAATAAGAAATGATAATAATAACAAATGATTTGCACAAACGAATGAAAATTGCGACGTCCTCAATGTACAAGGCAACTCACAAAAAGAGGAGGTAGAGGAGAGGGGGATAGTTATAAATATAGGTGTGTGAGGATGGAGGAGGATGAGGAGGAGAGAGTCGGAGTGATGTACGTACCACCATCAACGTTACTGGCCAATTAGCCCAATAATAAGTAAATTGTGTATTTGGAAAAATAAGAATCACATTGCCTTACTGAATCTTTGCACTACAATAATAATATTATTATATATAAGTACGTAATAGTGAAATTGAGGGGGAGGATATTTGTATCAAAAGACTGAATGGATGGAAATGTATATAAAATATTACGCACTGCACTGGTAAATTCCTTTTCCTTTTTTCTTCTTCTCCCTCTCTCCATTGTCCGACTACCTCTCATAGATTAGTTCTTAACACTAAAAAAAATTTGGAATATAGGTAATGTATTGTGTGGATGTTTTGGAGGAGTTGTAAAAAGGGAAAAAATCTCCGCGAAATATTACTTCATAATAATACTAGTAAATGGGAAAAGACACAAAAAAAATTGCTTAAGGTAATCTTATGACGAACATTGTATGTTTTTTTTCTTCTGGAAAAAATTAATATTAGACGAACAAATTGTAAAAATTTTTTTTCTACATCTATAAAAAAAACATACGACTGAGTAAACCTCACGTGGCAATTTTGGGTGGTGAATTATTATTATGATTTGTGCTCCGTGTCAAATCCAGAGGAGTGGACACTCTCTCTCTCTTTGGACTACAAGATGAGCGACTAAGACTCGTTCTCCTCCGTCGATTATTACTAATCTTACTATTGTTATTATTATTGTGTCGAGTTGAGAGGTGGATTGGATGTGGATCTTCTTCTTCTTCCGAGTCACCATACTCCGACTTGGGATCCTTCATCATCATGTCATCATCGGAATTGATCATGTCCCGATCCGAGCTGACATCATTCATCATTTCCTCCTCTTCATCATCTTCCATATCAGAGGAAATGATTTCACCCTTGACCCTTGTCACCAACTCTTCATCATTATTGTTATTATTGATGATGATACTCCGAGCTGAGAGGTCGATGGGGCTGTCTTGGACAGGGACATTCCGGAATTTTTGAGTGCTGGTAAAACAAGGGTCATCTGCTCCATGGGAGGAGATTGGTGGAGTGAGGGTGAGGGAGGAGGATGGTGGGACAACTGTGTGATGATGAAGTCGACGACTCACATGGTTAGGGGGTGTCAGGGGAATGGACAAATTTTCGACAGCAGCAGCAGCAGCAGCAGCAGCCGTTGACAAAAGTTTGGCTGGATGATGATGAAGTCCATTCGGACCATTTGAGGATGGAGGGACAATGCCCAAAGAGGATGGTGGAGGGACTGGAGGATTTGTTGGGAAACCCGAAGGGAATGCGGCAGTGGGTGGGAAATTAGGGAAAATTAATCTATAAGGATTGAACGAGTGTAGATTGGGTGGTGCTGTGAGCATGGCTGGCCATAGTCGAAGTGGGTCATAGCCCAACTTCATTAAATCTCGAGTGATGAGGTCAAATGGAGAGAAATCATTAGGTTTAACATCTAATGGAGATCCGGGTGGCATGGTAAATAGAGGAGTATTACTCTTATCATCGAGGGAAGCTTCAGAATTGGGTGACTCGAGGGAACCTGGACTTCGTCCTGTACGGGACATGTCTTCTGCCCCTTCATCCGGGTAGAATGGAGTATTTTTACGGAAATACTCACACAATTCTGGATTTCCCATATTTCGGTTGAGAGAACTGAGGAATTGTTCTCGAGCTTCTGGACTGAGTCCAGCTAGACTGGTGAAGGAAGGAGGATGAGCACCACTACTGTTATTATTATTGTTGTGACGAGAAGCACTGGAGGTGGGTGGACGATCCCTGTCCCGATCCCTCTCTCGTTCTGACTCACTCGAGTGACCACCGAGAGAGCCCAAGGGTGGGAGGGAGGAGGAGAGACCTTTACCTCCACCCAGGCCAATATGATGATGACTACTATTGCTACTATTCGTATTATTATTTGTCACGGTCGAGCTATTATTATTCGCTTCCGGAGAACTCAGTCCATTCTGTTGATTCTGAGCAGAGAGGAGACAGTGGATTTTGAACCAATTTGACCGACGACCGTACCTTGAACCTGATTTTGACATCCCGACTGACAAACATTTTCGGAGACGGCAGGATTTACATGATGTTCGATTCTTTTTTGTAATTTCACATCGCCCTCCATTCTTACACTCGGATACTCCACTCACATTGTTGTACGTCCGACCGAAAAATGACTGGAAATTTACAAAAAAAGAAACAAATTTTGATTATTACATGAGGTAGGTTAGGTGTACGAAGATTTTTGGGACTAATCATTTCTACCAGTCATCATTAGCACAAAGTTTGAACAAAATTGTTCTGATTTAAAGTGGATATACACTGTACTGTTTTACTTAAAGTGTACAAAACGTATAGGAAAATGAGATATGTAAATACATGTATATCTCCTCCTTTTGCTAGTTTCATTGAGCAGACGAGAGAGAGAGAGAGAGGAGTGAGATGAGGTGAGTGAGATTTTTTTGCTCGAGTCAAAACTACACGGGAAGGTGTATGTTGAAGAGTGAGGGTCTTATGAGATATGAAATAGAGCTTGAAATGAGAGTTTAAAATTCTGTCTATACACACCTTCTCAATGTGTGCTAGAGATCTAATGTTGTCAACTAGGATATTACCATTACTCTACTCCACTATGACTCTCCTGTAATATGTATGTACATTTGGATGGGGTGGAGGGTGCTCAAGACTCCTGAACAAGAGGACTTTGTGTGTAAATTTACAGCTTAAATCTTGCGAGACAAGACATTTAAATGATGAAGGAAAGGCCTAATAAGACGACACTCTCTTCTTTCTGTCTCTGTTTGTGTGTGTGTATCCTCCGCTTGTTTTCTTGACTGTGTACTCTAAAGTAAATGTGGCGGTAAGCTCATTAGTCGAAACTGAGGATTAGAATGGTAAAAAAAACTAAATGTCTGTTTGACTCTCTCACTCAACTGCATATCTTTTCCTTTTGTATGTGCCTGTGACTGTGATATGCGTTTCAGGTAAGGATATGAGGGTGAAACTCAATGAAGTGATTCATGGTGAAGGAGAATAATAATAATAATAGTAAGTAAGAAATTAAATAAAAATGCTGAGTACACAGTACACACACTCAAACACTTTTTCGAGAAAACAAAAAAAACTGTCGTTGTCGTCGTCGTCGACAGTCAACTTAGATTTTTAGACTAACTAACTCAATTTGTTTTGGTGCAAACGCCCAACAGAAATGATGGAGGAGAGTCAGACATGATTTTCCGCTACTTCCGTTCATTTCACGTATCTTACTATTAACAATTTTACAATTAGCTCTAGTCAGCTTAAAAAATTTACTTTTTTGACTCTATTTACTCACTCACTTCTCATGTGCCCTTCTTACAACTTCTCACAACTGTACACAGTGACAAGAGTGTGCACTAAAAAAAGTCTTTTCTTCTCCTTATTTAACAGGTGTTCGTCGTCTGTGTGGTTCTATTTTAAATGCAAATGCAATTTACTATATTTTTTATATTTATTTTTCTCTCTCTCCCCTTCCTAAGAGTGTATTAAAGATATACGGTGTTTATAAACGACTCTCCTTGGGCCGATGAACTATGTTGGGAATATTAACCAAAAAATATAGTAATAATAATTTTACTACTCATTTGGGGAACAACAGGTAGTCGAGCATAAATAAATTAATTATAACTTCAAACTCAGTGTGCATGTTGAATCAGAAAATCAGTTAGTCTGACATGTCTCCCCTCTCTCTCTCTCTCTCTCGGTGTACCTTTGACTTTTTATTTTTTAAATGACAGGGAAAACTACTCCACTTTGCTTTAAACCAGCTCTAAAAATTCTAGACATTGAAATGACGACTTGGACAAAAAATTACATATGCAGTATTTAAATTATAAGAGAAGAAAAACTGATTTAAATTAAAACCAAGCTTAACTTGACACACAAAAATTTCAAGATTTGTTCCGATTTTTTCTCTTACCTTACATCCTTCACAAGTAAAAGCTCCAAAATGAAATCCTGCGGCCGGCTCCCCACAAACTTTACACAGTTGATTCATCTGGAAAATAGCAAGGAATCCCACATTATCACTTTTATTCCAATTATTTAAACACGAGACACTTTCATCCCAATTTTTTTCCTATTATTGCGCTCCCATCCATATGCACTGATTTTAATTACACAAATATAGAACACAGAACACTCGTTTCAATTATTTCCAGAAATAAAATATTCCAAAGGATCACATTCCAAAAATATTTCGACTGATTGAGCTGTCAATCCTGAGAGCGTCAGAAGAATAGCGCACCATCAAACTTATAAACGGACAATCAAGAATGACAACTAATGACAGGGTCCGTGTGAACGTGAACGTGTGTGTGTGTGGGAGTACGTCAAGCCACGTGCTCACGACAGAGACAACTGAGGAATTCAAACAGTTTTTCATCTGAAATTTTCAGTAATGACACACACACACACACACACTCACTCATAGAGACAGACAGAGAGAGGACCCCTCTCAGCCTCACCTACCTTAACCTGTTGCGTATACACTCTTTTTCAGTCATCCATACAAGAGAACACATGTACCAAAATCTTTACAATCTTGTTGTTGATTATTTAAAAAGATCTGTACCACCTTTGCCTCCATTTATTTTTTAAAGTCTGTGCACCTCCTGTCCTGTCTGCTAAGCACCCCTCACACACACAGGCAGAGCACAGGTACACAATACTTTACAGATCAGACTGGCTAGTACCTGCTTCAAATTTTCCTCATTCACCTGACAGTGCAGTAGTGTATCAAAGTAAAGCACAGGACACACACACTATTGTGTACAAATGTGTACACAATAACCTTGGTAATTTTTTCAAAGGTTACCTCAACCCCTATTCTTCAGAATGGAACGGGTTCAAAGGAAGATAGGAAAGAACCTAACCCTGCTGTCTCAAAATAATCACTAAAAAATTCAATAAAAAAAGATACAGTTACAAAATACTATTTGGAATCTTGTTAGAGTCTCACAATTAGTAAATAATTTGAAATTGCACTATTCTATTCTGCTCTGCAATTCATAATGTACACTGCAACTGTCTTTTTGCTGTTTATGTGTGCACTGTACACACACACACACACACACATACAAAATAAATAAATAAGGAATAATGACACCACCATGTCTCATTCCAAATAATAATAATAAGGAATAAAATATGAAATACCACAGAATTGGAAAAGTAGTAGAGTGTGAACTAAGCAAATTATCCCTTGTATCACTCTCCCTCTCTCTCTCCCTATTTACCATGAGAAGTTGTAGACCACATCAAAATATCTAATAAATAACCTAATATAATCACTTTTGACCACACACACATATACGCTGTGTATAAGCACATCTTGTGGAAAACAAGGGTTCGGGGAATTAACTTGCACTATTAGTATAATGTAATTTTGTGTGTATCATTAATATAATTTGTTATTGTTGTTCCCAAGTTTGTAATCATCAAAATGACAAATCATGACACATGAGGGGAACTGTTCCACAATCCTAAAATTGTGGACCAAATCCATTGAAGGGATACAATATAAACTGTGTTAGTGTGTGTATGGAAAAAAAATATTACTTTTTGTCAACTGTCAATACGTTTAGTCCTACTAACAATGTTGATGCAATCCTGCTCTCTCTCTCTCTCAAGAGGTGCAAATTATTGGACATTGAACACATTATAAATGTGTGTGTATGTTTTGGTTATTACAAATTACAAATTTATGGTTCTGTCTGTAAGATGGGGAGGATGGAAAAAAAATTTGAACAAAAGAGAGTGAGTTTTACCAAAGACCAAAGCCAAACCAAGTTGACGGTGACGAGATGAGGTAATAGAGAGAAGGAATGGTGAGGGAGTGTAAGGCAAAGACACACACACGTATATGTCTTGATTGTACACACACACACTTCCAACATGGAGAGACACATGGAGGTAATAATAAACCACCACTGTCGAATTCTGACAGCTTAAACCCAGATAATAATGTGACTCAATGGCAAATTGCACGCGGATTATGCAACGAAAAATCAACGACTGAGTGATTTTTGGTGAGCTTGAGTGAAAGTTTAAATTATGTCATGAGGTAAGTTATTGGAGCGCATCGCTTCTCTCCGCAACCATCGGCCAACTTTTTTTATTACGTACATAACCAACTCGCTATGTACGTAAGCCACTTGTTACACACACTCACACTCCCTATGCTCAGAGGCTGTATACAAGGGCTTGTCATATCCTCTTCTGTGTGAGACGAGAGGAAGAAAAAAGAGGCTTCTAACATTGGAATATGCACAAAAAAACATAACAATGACAACGAGTAAAGAATCTCAACACACACATTATAATGGCTAATAGCTTAACTTGGGCATCACTAAGGCTACGTACAAAACATTATTTAGGAATTGACTGTACAGTCAGGATGTAAGTAATAAACTGTATAATAATAACGTGTGTGAGAGAGAGTGTGTGTGTGTGGAGCACACAAAAAATTGTCATTTGTATACAACAAGAAAACTCAATGTCTCGCCCTTATCTTGTCTGTCCCCTCTCCTCCTCCTCCTCTTCTACCACCTCCAAAATATTTTTTGTGCGAGTTTAATGTCTTTTTACTCTCCCCTCCACCTCCTTCTATTCCAATTTCTTGTACGATTAACCAAAATATATCAAAGCAACAATAATCTTCTCACCAACACAACACAGTCTCAATGGTTTCTTTTTGATGGTGACAAACTGTAATCATTTCAATTCACTACATACACTATGTACAGGTTAGTATAATGCAATAATGTAGTGCAAACGACGTGTGTAGTATGTACCGTGTGTGTGGAATAAGGAACGAGTTGGCACGCTTCATACATTTTCAGACTGACATTACATTTTTTGAAAAATACGCTAACCAACAAAACAATTGTTTTTTAACCCCAGAAAAATAAGAACCCACTACGTACGTAACACATACAGACACACGCAGCAACATCATCGTGAGTTGTTATAAAAGAGTCAAAAATTTACACATGTACCAAGTAAAGGTTGTAAAATTATGTTTTTTGGAGGTAATTTGACTGTTAATGTAATTTGTGCTTAGGAGGTAAAAACAACAACATTTGGCACGTGGATTATTTCATTTCATTGTTCTTTGCTCTTGGTGACTCGAAACATTTAATATGAATGTTCTTGAGGATTGGATAGGAAGGAGAGGGAACCAGGGGAATAATGTTATTACGGTCAGCTCTGACTTCTCTTTGTACATACATAGTGTGTGTGTGTTGCTACGAATTTGATAGTTTGGCTAGTTGTACAAAAAAAATTTCACACTTTAAAGCCAAGATTATTCGGCTGACACTGACGCTGCTCCTGATGGCTCAATGTCTTTCTCTCAGACTAGGCCTAATTCTATCCTGTCTTAAAGTGTGTTTTACTTTTAATGCTCCATCTGAGGAGTATCGAAAGGGAAATGTTTTTAATATAATAAAATTTAGTGCGTGCCATACACTCCCTTTCATCCTGTGTGTTTGTGGCTGTCTACCTTCATTGTGTGTTAACTGTATCATTTTGTTTGCCTGCCTATTGTTGTGCACCCTTAATAACTTTTATGATGGGGGCTGGTGTGCGTAGACTTGTTGTTGACTTTAGAAGCTCTATGGAAATGGAGGTGGATGTGCGTGTGTGTGCTGTGTATTTGTGTATATATTTATAACTATAGTTTATGTGCTCATTTACTATAATTCAGTTAATAATAATTATGTTGAGGATTGAACGTCATAATAATGATATTGATATAGTTGATGGTCACTGCACTGCATGTTTTCGGTCCCTTGGAAACCCTGACACAAATGCTAGGCTGAGCGAAGAGATATTTCTACAGACACATAGACACACACACACATAGGCACATTAAATATAATGTTTGGATATGAAGGTGCCGTATGTAGAGGGAGAGAGACAGGAGCAAGGGATGACCCTGAACAATTCCGCATCACACACCCAGCCATAGCTTAGCTTAGCTTAGCTTAGACATTGGATTGACATGGCTGTATGGCTTAGCTCAGCTTTAAAAAGACAAGTTTGACTCTTTTTTTGCCAACAGTTGAGCTTGTGGATACAAAATACCTTGTTAAATCTCACTGATTGTGTGTATGCGTGTACGGTGTGTGTGTGTGGATGTGTGTCCAACAATAAGTTACAAATAGGGGAACAATGGTATTATTCATAATATTATGTCTACATTAATTTATTTATTGCATTACTTGTGTACCATTGTACCTACAACTGAGACTTTAATGTACTGTACATACATCCTATTATACGTCTATTATTATTTCAATCAGGACTGACTGTGTGTGTTTGTGAATTCTCAAGGTATGTCAATGAGCTAATGTCTAAAATTCTGTCCCATTCTTCTATTAGTCAACATCTTATTCAACCATCTGAGTTATCTGATTGCCATCATTCCCTCACTACTGATGTACATGCAAGAGAGAGATGTATATTGCTATTTATATGTATTTATTTACAGTACACAAAAGCCAAGTAGAAAAGCATGTAGAACATGTAGCGTCCCAAAGGTAGAGTAGCGCTGTAATGTGGAATGTGTACTGTCGTTCCTCCTGTCGCCTTTACCCCATTACAAGTCTATTCTTTGGCTCTCCGGAGTTTCACGCATCACCTATCAAACTAATCTCCATCATATTATTCTTATTCTTACTTTTTATTTCTCTCTCTCTCCCTCAATCTCTCCTTTATTCTTATTCTTTTTCTTCCATTCTCACACCACTCTCAATCTCAATGCTACACTTATTCAACCATAGAATAAATTCTATTTATACAAATCTCCCATTTCATCTCATCTTCTTCATTATTTCTATTCCAAAGTAAAGTGTATTCGAGTTAGAGGAGGAGGAGAATCAAATATATAAAATCATATAAAAATAGGACACTCTCCATTCATCATCATTTTTTATACATTCATGAAAAAATAGAGGAGGACAGGGGCTGGAGAATATTGTATAATATGGAGTAAAGATGAGGGGAAAAAAAGAAGACAGGAGATGTACGCAAGTAGTCATTAAGATTAGAGTCCACAGTGTAAATCACCATGCCCAAAAAATTCTTCTATATCTTAACTAGGCATCTTTTTTTCCTCGTAATTGTTCCCATCATCCTCGTCATCAGTACATCAGTAGTACGGTCAGTAGTAGCATCATCATCCTATGAATCTTCTGAAGGTGTCTTTTATAATCACATCCTCATACCGATCTATCTTTATCAATGATCTCATCTCACTCAATACAAATTTTTGTGGAGGGTACACACTACACACGTACACGCACACATACAGTATGTATTGTGTGTAGTACTCAACCAAAAAACTGTTATGATGGTAATGCAGGCGGAACTGCAATATTTATATAGATATTACAGAAAAGAGGGAGGAGAGAGAGAGGTGGCTGTGAGTATATTCGAAAAAAACTACCAAATATAGGGAAGCTTTCGGAAAAAAGGTAGGGTGCCTTCTGGGAAAATGACTGTGTGCAGTACAGAAAGACAAGTGAGCTGTGTAGTCCGCTTCTTCAAACGACTACCTCTTTGAAAAAATAATCCATTTGATCTCTCTCCCTCTCTCTCTCTCTCTCTTTGTGTGTTTGTGGAAGGAATAAGAGAGAAGGGGGAAGAGGAGAGAAACCTCCTGTCGTAACTCATGTATTTGACCGTCATAATTTGATTTACATCGTCATTCTATTAACACAACCATCAACCACCAACATTCAATGGATTACTCAGTCCCTCAGTCTCAAATCTCTTTTGCAGGTAAGGTTTATGTATTCCATAGAGATTGGAAGGGAGGGCAAGAAAAGTACCCCAGTGTGGAAAAATAGCAATTAATATTATGTCTAATGATCAATCTGCAAGTTCGTGATTTTCGTTTTTATCCCAAAGAAACTCTCTTACCTTGCTCCACAGCAAGGATACTAGAAAAAAAGTCAACCAGGAATCATGAACCAGAAGCCGGAGATGAAGAAATTGTAGAGTGTGAGGTAATTGTAATTCTTGCTCTACTGCATTACAATTTGATGAGTCTAGTTGAAATGTACTCACTAACTACTCCGTCCACACCACCGTTTTTGGTTAGTAATCCATAATCTTTTTTACTCATCCTCATCCTCCACACACACACACATTACGTATTAGTAAATGCATGTGGATTGCCGCTCCTTTGAAATATGGGTCTCAATACAGTTTGGACATACGATATGATATCATAATGACCCAACTATAAGGCAATAAAATGTGTAAAAATATCAACCAAGGATGAATGAGAGATTTATTTATTTTCCACAACATGCCATTCTGAATGTCCATGTAATGGTGAACATGGTGCATATGGATCTGTAGGATTAATATGTAGAGGCAGCTGTTGAAGGGAGGATTGAGATGGTGTGTATGTAGATAGTATGAGAAAAAGGATAGGAAGATTGTGACGGTCCGTATTACATGGATTGTTAAGGATATTTTGAAAAATGGTAAGACATGTAGTTTGAGTTGATAGGGATAACACGCAGGGAGCATCAGAGCGTGGCAAAGGATAATAGAATGAGTCACAATTATCCGGAGGTGTGAATCTGTCGTTTCTAGAGCTCTCCTTTCTTGTCTTCACGCTTCTTCTATCTTCCAGAACTCTCCCTTCCACACTCTCTCTATACATATCAACACAGTCAGCCAAAAAAGAGTGTAGAATATAACCCTTTTGTTTGCACTAATACAGAGCATGCATCATACATCCCATGTCATAGGATCGCCTGTGTGTGTGTGTGTGTAGGAAAGCCACAGGATACACAGAGCAGACAAATCCACATTGTGGGTGAATTGAATCTATCATTGATCTTTACACGGTTTTTCCTTTCCTTCCTCTCCCCCCTCACTAACACGACTACACTTTGTACAACATAATAGGAGAGGCTAGGAGGAGGGAGAATGTAAACAATCGGATTAACTCACTTTGTATTTATACGACATATTAAATCCATCACAAATCCTTCTCTCTCTTCCTTTTTCCTTGAAAAGTACCAGAAGCAACAGCAAAAGAAGGAGGACAAATGACAAAAATGAAATTGAAAGCTATACATTATGATAGAGTGTGTGTGTGTTGGGAACTCCTTAGCATTCAGGAGCAGAAGATGAAGAATCAAGTGGACACAAAATTGACATGTGGTATGATAAGGGTGATATGAAATATAAATTGTGTATGCCGAGACACAGACACATACTCATTCTCACAGAAAGGCAGACAGCGAGGGATTTTTCTTGAGTTTGAGGTAAATGAGATTCAGAGGTAGAATAACCAGATTATTATTTGAGATTATGAACATTTTGGAGGGAAGAAGAGCAGGAGCAGCAGGAGTAGAGGAGAGGAGTGAATTGGAAGAAGAAGAAGAAGAAAGAATTAAGAACTTATAAAATATATGGAAGAAAAAAAAATGTTGCTCTTCTTGTTGTTGTCATTGTCCATTTTCCAAAGTATACAACTTGATAAACGATAATGGGACTTATAGATATGATAATAGTGTTGGCTCATTCTTCATGAAACTTCTATGAGCTCTCACACAAAAATGTGAGACACACTCTGTAACAGATACACATATTGTGTGTGTGTCTGTGTATGTGTGTGTGAGACACAGTTTGTGCTGGTGTTTTGGTGTTTGATGCTTCTCCTTCTTGTACTTGTTGTTGTGATGTTATGTTGGAGTTAAAGCAATTACGAATTTATTTGTAAAAGTCTAACATCAGAGAGGTTGGCTCGCAACACTTTAAATGACCATTTTTCTACTTGTTCTGACTTGCCACAGAATCCAACTCATAAATAAGAACCACATCAAGGCAAATCCGCTCAACTTGTGTATACATTCCTCTTTGTCTATCTCTTACTAGTCTACATATACACAGTATACTCTTGTATATATATGCTTGTGTTTGTGACTACCTGAAACACTTTTTGACTTTTGCTTTTAGGGAAAAAATTAGATTCGTAATCTCCTCGAAGCTTGTACAAAATGTGTATGCACATTATGAATGTATCATATCCATATCATATACACACAAAAATTTGTGCATGTACATCATCATCCCTTCAAAATTCAACAATAAAAGCAAAACAGTCAGTTTTCTTTGCTGCTGCTGTTTCCTCTCCCATAAACACAAAAGATTGACCACAAACTTGATAACTTTTCACAACCAACCAACAAACACACACACTCACTCTCTCCCTCAGATGAATCTCAATAGATTCATTCAGAAAAAAAATCTTTTTCCTTTTGTTGTGTCTCTCCTCTAGGAATTTATTTGCATGGGCCCAATATAAATTTCAAAATTACAGCAAAATACCAGACAATCCCAAGCTTAAAAGGATGAGAAGAGTTGGGTTATGACTCGAAAATTTTTGAATTTCTCTCTCTCTCTCTTGCACTCCTTTGCCTTCATAACACAACTCACAAACCCCAGAACAACAATTAAGAGAGATAGTTAATTTTTTTCAAACATAAACATGCAATTTATAAAATCATTGTACACTACGAGTATCAAAAAAATTTTGACTAGAGTATCTACACTGTATGAGCATTTTTCTAAAGAACAGAAAAGATGGGGATGAACTGATCAGATTTTTCTGAAACGATGAAGGCCCCCTCCTCCTCCTCCCTTACCATAATAATACATAGGAAAGACAGAAGAGATGTAATATATGGAAGGAAGGGAGGACATAGCTCAAAAAGTGTTTAAGGAGTAATTTCCATGCACAAGCATCTCACAACACAAACACACACACACATACACACATATGGATTTTAAAATGGGGAAGAAATCCTGCTCTCCTCTACATTCTCGTACTACATTCTCATGTACAGTAAAGTCCGTACACAAACACACACACTCACAAGAGTTAATTGATGTTCAGCCATCAGAGTCTCTCTCTCTCCCTGCAATAATCATATTATGAAGATGAGAGAGTCGGGAGAGGAGGGAGGATGATGATGATGAAGAATAAATTTGTTGATGAGAAGTTTACTTGTTGGACCAAGAACTGGATCTTTTAAAGCAATGGGAGGCATCCACTCATTATTATGGCAGAGTTTTCTTCTCTCTCTCTTTTCTTTTACAAGTTGGGTAGTTTTTGTGAAAAATCTACAGCGGATTTAATGTGTGTGTGTGTGGAATCGAATGGATATTACCGCAAAGTCCATGCAAAGTAGAGAGGGATGTAAATGTAATGTAAATGTAGTAACCACCGAAGCTGCTGATGTTCTTTTCTCTTGTCTGTGTCTTGTGTGTTAAGATTACTATTTGCCGTTCCCCTCTTCCACTCTGTCCCATTATATTATATTCAAGGTGCTCTTTATGATCATCACTTGTTGTAATATCCCCTTCCCCTCCTCCTCCTCCTCTTTCTTGATCCATTCTTTACAATCTGAATATTGTACACACACACACCACACACACTACACTACATAGGGAGAAAATGTGAGGATCTCCCAGCGTTCTCCATAATGTATCATCTAATATGAATTTTCACATGCACCCAGTCCTCAATAATCCCCTCTCCCAGATCCCACATGTGTCTATTGTTTACTTTTAATGGGGAACATCACAGAGCTAATTTATTTTAGCATTAACTTAATCGTTTCGTTTTATTTTCTTCATATATTCATAAATTATGCAAAAGTGCACACACGTAGACGCAAAGGAAAGAGAGGGAGAAAGAGAGATGGGAAAAAATCAAAGAGCTTCAGTAAAAATTGAGTGGAATTTTTTTTTTCTATGAAAACTCCGTGTGTGTTTATGTAAGTAGTCTCCCTATCTCTCTATCTCTCTTTATTTGTACATGGCCTCTAATAGACTCATGGGGAGGGCATAAGCACAGTACATACTTTACGGAGACGGAGTGAAAGAGATGGTGTAAGAGATGAGTGAAAAGAGTGTATAGGCAGAATAATTGTAAATTGTTTGAAAATTGATGAATGGGAGCACGAAGGGAATGAAAGCCATTGATTGGGATCGAGTCTGGATTATTAGGCAGCATTATTTCTCTATAGATTATACAGGTTTGTGGAGGAACGAGAACCAGATGAGCAGAAAGGAGTAGAAAACCAAGAAGAAGAAGAAAGAGCACTATAATAAATGCCGTCAAGTGTCTGAGCATACACTACAGTCAAGGTGAATAAAGTCCAGGCCAAACTGTTCAACCAAAAGTCCGTAGACGTTAAAAGTGTCTATACAAATATTGTATAAATTTGTAATAGAAAAAAAGAGGAGCTTCAAGGAAAAGAAGAAGGAAGAAGAAGAAGTCTCTCTTCTTCTTCTTTGCTGTTGCTTCGCTGCTGCTGAAGCAACTTATGCTTATTGAAAGAGTACAAACACAAAAGGTGGAATAATTGAGTCTATGAATAGGAGGTGTGTTTACGGCCGTAATTACGTCAGAATTCGATTAATATATGTATGCAAACACACACACACACAATTTTTAATAACGATTCTCTCTTTCTCTCCCTTTCTTTCATGTCTCCCATGACTGTATTCTACGTACAGTAGAAACACACACACACACAGCCAGGGAAGGAACGAGTGGAGTGGACCAACAAAAATCTTATTTTGCATATGAATACCATAAGACCACCAAAGATGAACTACATGAGCTCCAGTTCTACACACACACAATGAAATCTATAGAGTCAAGAGAGTAGGACATGACCATTCAACTAGAGAGGAATAGAAACTGACCAGAAGAAGAAGCCATGCTTCTGCTCCACACACACACACACACACAGGTGAGTCCACCGTTTTACTTTTTTATATTCACTCCTATTTCATCCCTCCTTCTCCTCCTCCTCCTCTTTTTTTCAAAGGAAGAGACAGAGAGAGGAGGGAATGATGACTTTTACTGTGCACAAGAAAGATTGAACAAAAGAGAAAAGAACAGCCAACTCAAGTACATGTAGGATTGGAGGAAGAGACTTTGAATCTTGAGCAGAGGGAAAAAAATCGTCTCAAATACTAGAGTAGCCAATGAAGAGTGGAAAAATATATTATATTCAATTGTATTTTAATTCAAAATCCCTCCACTGCACCATCTCAGATCACATATCTGTAAAGATGTACACGATAATCAGTGTGATATAATGTACAATACAAAATAAATACAATTCCAAGTCAAAGCTATTCCTCGCTTGGTCAGTTGAAAGAGAGGCAGAGAGATGAGATCATTTTCCTTTTCCTCTGATGGGCTGTAGAAGCGTCGTCGTGAGAGTTGGAGTTATAAAAGTTTTATTCTATTTTATAAATTTATAGAACCTCCTTCAGCTACTTCATTCTGCTTCATCATAATTTATTGTGTCTACTGTGAAGAAGAAGCAGAGGGAGAGAGAGACAATAAATGATTAACAGTCATATTTGTTTAAATAGTACTTGTACGTTATAATGTACACAGTCACAGTCTAATCGATACAGTAATAATTTGTTTGCAGACTACTGTGCAATTTTGCACCGTGTAAAAAATCCTTGTATGAGGGCAATCCCTGTAATTACGTAATTTTATTATCCTCTCTCCTCATCTCTTTTCTCCTCTCCTTTCTTTGTCCATACCCTCTTATCAATTACTTTAAAATGGTCCGTCAGTCATAAACTACAATCTTTTGAATGAAAAAATTTAATAAGATCAAACATCTCTCATTCTTAATACAGAGAATGTAGTGTGTATTATTAGATGGTAGTTCATGATTGTTTTAGTAAAGGGGAAAAAAATTGAGGGGAGAGAAGGAGGGTTATGATAAAACAGAGAATAAATGGACATCATATTAATCAGTGTTATCTCTGTTTAAAAAAGAGTTAAAGGTTTTCCCACGATAATATATGATTGTTGTGTCCACAGAGTACGAGGAGGTAAGCCAAGATTGCCAAAATACATTGAGAGAAGTGGAGGAGGAGGTGGAGGGGATTCAAATAAATTTTGTTGAGATTGACGGATGTTGACGGCCATTTGGATGGGAGATTCAGATTGGACTCGAATGGTGGTAAGAATAGGTTATTGTACACACACAGTCAGTAGTAGTAGTAGTGTGTGTGCGTGTGTGGATACAGGGTGTTGGATGAAGGAGGAGAGATGGAGAGGTTTAAACCCTACCGAGAGGAATGATTAGGTTTAATTTGAGTTGTTTTGTTTCCATTGATTGTGATCGATTGTGCCTGACTAGTTGCCTGTCCAGGAGGCAGTCCACGTCTTGAGCCGCTCCAAACACACACACACACACACACACACACACACACACACACACACACACACACTGCAATTATTTATTTTGCAGCCAGTCAGTCAGCCATTCATGTAGTCTCTATCGTTTTGTACTCTCCCTGATTTGCACGGCACGGTGTGACATATGCAACCTTACTTGTCCATTCCCCACAACACACACACAGTCAGGAGAGATTTGGGGGAGAGAGAGAAAAAGTCCGTGTCACGAAGCCGAACTGCCCAGGCTTTGAAACCCTGTAGAGCACTTACGCGATTAACCATGCTGTACAGAGTCCGTTAAGTTGACGAGCAATCTATCTCCTCACTCCAATCCCATATCTCTCTCTCCTCCTCCTCCCCTATTTTTCTCTTTCTTTACATACATGGAAAAGGAACTGGTTTCCTCTTTCTGGTCGAAAAAATGAACATCTCTGGGAGAGTACCTACCGTATCCGTGTGTGTGTTTGTGTACAGGTGAATCAAGCGGAGCATTGGATTACATTATTCTAATAAGTCTTCGTCTTATTCACGAGCCACTTGAGGAATCAACAACATTCCGAGACGCACACAGTCAAATGTACCTCCACACACACAGGCAATTTATAAAGATTTATACTTTATAAAGATCCACTGTGTAAAAATATTCCACGATCGAGTTGATCTCATCAATCTCCGCGAGGATTCTTCTTCTGACTGAAATTTGCAGGGGATTCACAAATCTAGATTCTTCCAGGTCACGCAAGCTTGGTCAGAGCACGTAGTACGTAATATTCACACACACACACATACAAACAAATGAAAATTGAGCAAAACTTGGGTGACCCAATACTTGTTTTGAAGGAAGAAAACTTGTACAGATTTTTTTGTCATATTAAAATGTGAATTCAAATTTTAATTTGCTCAACCTGTTCAAAAATTCAAAAAATAGAAAAATCATTATCTTCAATTCTGAATAGCTTCAAAAAACTTGGGCATTTTGAGCAATTAATGACAGCAATAATGTGTGTCAACGTTAACGACATATTTTGCAAAAAAAAGAGACTCATCTTCTACGCTAAAATGCAAAAATGCAAAAGTTATAGCTTTTGAAGAGCTGCAACTTGATTTCTTCTTTTTAAAAAAAATGCACTTATCTAGATTTCTCCTATTTAATTCTTTTCTCGTGCTCCCAAATCACAGTCAACCATGTATCCTTCCTTCTCTCTCTCTCTCTCTCTGCGTGTGTGTGAGTGTGTGTTAGTAGTTTTGTTACTCTTTTCATATCAGACAAAAAAAACAATCTGCCTACCAGTTACATAGTTATGATCCTACTAAAAAATTTGATCAACCCTTTATCCACCGTTACAATCTTCAAACGCCACACTTGATCTTTATAGCCGAGAGAGAGAAGAGAGGAAGAGAGGGAAAGACAAGAAATTGTCCTTTTGTCAACGTTTTTATTGGACTTGTGAAATTGTATTTTTTTCCTGTCTGACTCTTTTTCATATTCCCTATTGTATGTGTTGTACATGTATCCACAGTTTATCAACAATAATATTCTTGTACACAAGCCCATATGAATTGCTCTATATCAACACCCATTGAATGGACCAGAAAACAAGGAATATGAACCGACTTATCTGTTTCCTACATCTGGTGAAATTTTTTTTACAATGTCCTGTACATTAGACTAGATACATACAAATGTGTGTATACAAGTGTGTGTGTGTGTTTTTGTGACTGACGGGGTGACTGAGGAGGTTGTTTCTTATCTCTCGATTGGAATAGTGTGGACTGTACAGGATCCCTCTCCTCACCAAACATTATGATAGAACAACGTGCGTGGAGGAAATGGAGATGTGCGTTCCTCCACACACACACACGCACACAATCTCTATACATTATATGGCCATGGCGAAAAAAAAAATTGGCGCTTGTGCTGCATATGGATTTTTATGATCTTGTCTGTCACCGTGGGTCGCACCTCAAGAGAAGGAGCAGAAGAAGATGAAGGGGGGAGGAGGAGAGGAGGAGGAGGAAAAAACAAGAAGAGAGTAAATATCTAGTGTATCAAGTCTTCAAGGTGCCACATTCATTTATCTACACTGGGGTGGTTGCTGTCCCTAGACAAATGAGGTGACACTAGACCATCTCACATGTTCAGCTCCCTTTTTTCCCTCTACACACACACGCAGAAAACCATCCTGCAGTCTGACCTCTCTTCTATACAAGCTTTGGAATTCTGTATCAAAAGATGCGTACATAACATGAGATATCAAATGGTATTCTCAGACAAAAGCCACCGTCACACACTCTCCATTTCCTTCTCTTGTATAAACACACGTTCACTACACACACACACTCGTACGCTAAAGGGACTTAAGGATTGTGCCCACAAAGTATGTGAAGGTTGAATGGAACGGGTAAATGTTAATGAGTTGATGAAATAAGAGAAGATTCCATTCAGATACGCTTCGATCTCTATTATAACTTTACCCCGCCTCCATCTTGTTATTTCATACAGACAAACACACTCTCGCATCCTTGTAGTCTGAGAGAGGCTGTGTGTTGTATATGGATCAAGTGGTGATGGTAGTAAGGATAGAGAGAGAATTGTATAACAAGACAATATTTCACTGACCGATTATACATGCATGCAGTCCATGTCAAAAAGAGGAGGGGTGAGAGAGAGCAGGTGAAGTTGGCATATTAAACGTTCCCTCTCTGTCCATTTGTTGGAAACTTAAAATCTCACTGGGTATCTTTCAACTTGACGATGTTGAGATGAGCTGGATGATGATGATGAGGAGGAGGAGGGAGAGATATGTAAAGACATATTTTCTATATAAAAAAAATGTGTACGACTTGTTATACTCTTTTTGAAAAGAGGAGAAGAAGGAACGAGTTCGTGTCAAGTCAAATAGGCAACATTTTGTTTTTCTTACTTTGGTTTTTATGGAAAAAATTGTGTGCAAGTATATTGTTTGCGTATTTCCCACTTTCCTCCACTTCCCTCCCTCTCATTCCTCTAAATACTATTAAATATTTAGAAAAACAGTTCAAGGCGTCCTATTAACTAATATCCCCGTCTGTCTGCTCATCCTCGTGTGTGGATTGTATTGTGCAATGGAAAGAGTATCGATTTACACAAAGAGCACTCACAACAACAACACCAACAATGAAATGTAAAGTGGAGAGAGAGAGAGAGAGAATTGAAAAAAATGGGGAAAAGGCGAGCAAATTACGATGCAAAAAGAGCCTTCGGGATGCTCGACAGTATAAATTCAATTTGATACGATTTGCTCGGTGAATTTATGTGGAAAAGCTATCAAAGTGAGTAAAATAAAAATTGAAATACAAAAAGATTTATGATTCATTTCATTAAGTGTGTGTGTGTGCGAGGATAATGGTCGACATAAAAGGTACAATACATATACCGTGTTGTTGTTGCTTATAGTGTTACTGTTACTGTGTTGCCCACAATAAGTAATAAGTACGGCAATCATTTTCTTGGAAAAAAATCTCCATACATTTTATACACCACACCAGAACCAACCACCACTACAACTACAACTACTACTCTGGGCTGTCCTGGTTGAATCAAATCGTGTGTTATACTTTGAGCATTGAGTAATACCATATAATAGGAATATTATTATGCTGTGTGTTCCGAGGTAAAGTTGATGAAAAAAGATGAATATTGTAAAAGATAAAGATGAGTTTCTGCGCCTACTTAATGAAGAGGAGACGGAGAGAGAGAGAGGAAAAAAGAAAACTAGTTCGTACGCCTAGACTACCATTTGTCAAACAAACATTTGAGCATTTGGGAATTCTGTCCCTCGATCTCTCCTCCTCCTCCTCTATCCTTCTTTTTAAGCTGTACATAGTCAGACTCGAAAATCCCCTTGTAAGGTCAGCATTTGGTCTAATAAATAATTTAACCCTTTAATATATATTTTTTGTGCTCATGGATCCAACATCCGAGAGATCAATTTCAAATGGTCAGTCTCTTCCAAACCATGTGGGATCGGATTTGAGAGTACGAGTACACCTGTATACGGAATACGGAAGAGAGTCTTAAAAAAATTTCAAAATATTATATGGAAATGAACGTGAATCTCGGACAACTGGATCCTCCACACAGAGAGAGACACACACAAGTACAGCGTATGTTTTTTGTGTGGCTGTGACTCTGGTCTTTACGAGTTGGAGTAAATGTCGCAATCGTCGTCTTTAAGAGGGGGACGATTCACGGCTTCTCAGATGTTTCTTAAATTATAGCCTTGAACACGCTCAACAAATAAAATCAAAGGAGCTTAGATGAAGGGAAAGAGACGGAGGGGGAGAGAAAAAAAGAAGAAGATCATAGAAAGATGTAATGTAATGCCTACCTTCTGCCAAGATTTTGTTTTTGTCAAATTCATGTTCATTCTACATGCACTCTTGCCTGTACAGTGTACAGTGTACTGTGTTTGTACCACTGTGTTCAGATAACCAACTTGCTCCTACTCCATTAGAGTTAATCGACATATATATATTAGAACTTGTGTAGATAATGGACGAACAGGGAAGGCCCCACTCTCAAAAGTATATGAAAAAGTGCACAGATGTGTGTGCGTCTGTGTGAGTGAATAGTCGGCAAAAGGAGAGCCAAAGCCTAATAAGAGAAGAAGAGGACAAAGATGAGCAGAAGGAAAAGAGAGAGAGAGAGAGAGAGAGAGAGATTCCATATAGAAGAAAACGAGTGAAATAAAAAAGTCAAAAAAGAAGAAAAGGATGCGTGCACAAAGATATTTATTTGTCAAGTTCTAATTGATCGAATTTGCAGAATTTATGTCTGCATAAATTCAGAGTGTCTCTTCTTCATTGTCCTTCTCCTCCCTCCTTCTCCTCTCCTCCTCCTCTCCTTATTCATTTGTAGGAGTAAAAAATTGGGAAAAATCACAGAGAATTCCTTAACAAGCAACACACATTTTCTTCATATCCCTGTATGTCTGGCTGCATACAAATCTACACACACATAACAAGAGCAGTCAAATAAACATGCAATGAAATCAATTGCGACCTTTGCTTTGCTTCTCTCTCTCTCTTTCTCTCAATATTATCATCACCATAAAACTTGCTCATCTTCTATTTTATTTTTTTATGTCAACTCTAATCTTATATTATGGCCCTTGTCTCCTTCTTCCCATCACTATCATCAAAAAAAGTTACACTGCCACTGCCACGCTGTTGTTGTTTTTGTCATCCTCATCTTCTCTCTCTCATTTTAGTTTATGTGACTAACAATCTGTGCTTTTCTCTCTGTCTCCCCCCTCCCTCTTTATGTACACACACACTCTGGCTCGAATTCCCCAATTACGGCAATAACAGCTTAAAATCTTTTGTGCATACGTAACAAAATGTGAATGAGAGTTGAGAGTAGTTTGAAGCTTGTGGCAAATGACAGTAAATTTTTTTGAGTGTATAAAGTGTCTCCTCCTCCTCCCCCCTTTCCTCCTCCTTGACCATTACAAGGGATGAAAGAACATGGAACGTGCAAATAAAATCTGTTTCAGAACTTGCTGATTGATGCTCTCCTTAGGAGAGACCAAAGATAAGAGCTTAGGGGAAGAGGAGAAGAAGAAGTCACACTCATTCCACATTCACTCCAGAATCCCAATGATTGGTCAGGAATGATATGACAAGTACTTATACAATATGTATGATTCCCTCACCAACTCGTATCATACGGAAAATAATATATTATACAAGATTGTGTCCTGTCCTCCTTCCTCTCCCTCCCTCTTCTTTCTACTGTACACTGAAGATGTGGATGAAGAAGAACTACACACTTGTAGGAGTGTAAGAGAGAGAGAAGATGAGAGATACAGAAAAGGAGAGAAAAAAGCAGGAGAGACTCATGTTATTTTATGAGTGTGTGAAATGTATACAGAAGACCACATTAGCAAACCTTACAGGTAAAGATAAAGGGGGAGAGGTGAAGGAAAAAAATTATAAAAAATTGTATCAGCTACAAACAACTGCAGCAGCCGTTTACACAAACTCACTCACACACTCCACTCACTCTCCGATGAAGAAAGAGAGACAAAACCAGCAATTTTGGCATGCAATGAAACTGGCCCATCAACCTGGGTTGCCTTTGACTCTCTTGTGTGTGTGTGTGCTTTTGTGGAGAGGAGAGTGTCAGAGCGGAATACAAGAAAATGGAGGAAATGAAAATGAGTCGGTTGATTTTTCCATCTTGCTGATTATGCGACCTCTTCTTCTTCTTCTCCATCCCTTTTAAACTCTGCTCTGTATACATAAATGTTGAATCCTGTCCTATGACTCTTTTTATCTTGGATGGAAAAAAAATTGAATTTCAGGTTAACAAACGAAAATATAAATTTTCTTTTTGTATTCTTCTGGCCACTGTCTGTCTGTGTGTGTGTACATTGCTCTCAGTCACACCGAGAAACCTTTTTTTACACAAAATTTTCTGTAACAAGAAACAAGTCTAATGATGAAAATACCAAAAAGACCAAACCAATATCTTTGGAGTTGGACATGTGCAAGTTTTCATCAGACAGAGGTTATATTTTGTGTTTTGAACGGAGTGTTAAGAAAATCAGAGTTGGGAACAAACTGGTACGGACTAACCTTTTGAATGCTAAATGGTGTGTTTGTGTTTGAAAGTTGACCAAAGAAATACTGGGGTGGATAGATAAAAAATTTCTTATTCCTACCAACCAAATAAATATACAACACACAAAACACACAGAGACTGTGTGAGTGTGTAATGCCGGCTCAATCAAATAATCAGAGTGAGTAAGGGAAGGAGTTAAGGAAAAAGTGAGAAAAAAAATTGAATAGTTGAGCAAGAAGAAGAAAACCACGGAGTTGTTCGGGTGGGCAAGGGGAGTACACAAGCGAGAGTACACACTATGAGAAAAAAATGTGTTTAACCATAATAATAATTTTCCATTTGAATTCAGTCTACCCTACTTTGTGCCTCCTCGGCTACTTCCCTGCTACTACCACCACCACCTTCCATCCTCACTGGATAGTGGAGGAGGAGGTTACAATAATTTTGGATAATATACAGAGATGAAAGCAAAACTCAACTTTTTAAACTAGATTGAAATGGGATGGAGGGAGTGAGAACTGTGTGTTTGTGTGTTGGGAAGGGATTTACAATTACTGTGTATTATTCAAGGCGAGACTTGTACACACAAGTTAGAGTGTGTGTGTGTGGATAATACATATAATGTAGGGACAAAGTACAAGGTAGGAAACCCTCATGAAACTGTATCATATTCATCTTTTTACCTAACCCAGTATTTACAATCAATTGATGGTAGGTTTTACACAAACGAACGTAAGCACCGCCACTTTCTTCCCTTTTCCCTTCCTCCTCCCTTCCTGTTTGTGCACTTGTAATCCTCCAACACTATTATGGAAGACAGAGGTAGATAGTGGGATAATATTGAATTTTCTCTCCTGTACATAAAATATTGTACATGGCTCTCCTCATCATCATTATCATCATTATTATTATTACTATTATCATCATTATTGTATAGGATGACCATTATTTAGCTCAACTCCCTTCCTCGTTGTCCAACAACAGCATCAACACATTTCATTCTATTTTCAATCTCTGATTTCCTCGTGCATCCCACATTCACTCTCGACACTCTGTGTGTGTGTGTGTGTATTCTCGGCCCTTTTTTCTTGTCTAATGAAAAATCAAAAAATAAAATTTGATCCCATTCAACTAACCAGAACCATTAAACCATGACCATTTTTTTTGGTTCCCTCGCACTACCGCAGCCTTCCTTCTCTCTCTCTCTCTTTTCTCGCTCTCTTTCATTTGCTGTTGAATGTAGGATTGTGACATTGGTTGGGATTTAATTTAACGAATGAGATGCTGGATGGAGCATCGTGATTTTGATTACATGATGCTGATTAGATGATAATGGTGACGGCGATGGTGTGAATGATTGGAAGGGGTGCAGCGGGAAGATTTTTCTGTGATGATGTTTCTCATCATCAACTTTTTTCCTCCTCCTTCCCCTCCTCTTGGAATATATTAGGCGGACCACTGTCTGTGTACACTAGTACGCACAAAGAGTACAAATGTAAGCTAAACTTGTAACTTGTGCATTAGTACACATCCTGCAATATATTGTACAGACTGTAGTGTGTGTGTATTGGAAGAGTCAAAAAAAGGAATTAAGAATTTGTTTTGTTAATTTCTGTCCGGATTGAGTTAAGTAGGCATGTGTGTGTAGTGTGTGGAGAGGTAAGTTGAAAAACAAAACACATAGCCAGACACACGTGGATTCGAGATCCTTGTGTGCTCTGGCAGAGTTCCACTTAACATATTTCTTGTTGGTGGATAATTAGTTAAAGGTGAAAAAAATCTCGTTAGAAATGAACAGTAAATGTCGTGGTGGTGGTGTTTTGTTGTTTTCTGGTGTGAGAGTGTGTACGGTAAGACACTATAAAATGTAATGTAGTGTAAAGTGGAGAAGGGAGTCAAATGTGAAGTAACAGACTGGAAGAGAGAAGGAATGGAAAAAATGATCCAATGAATTTTCTTGTACTAGATTAATGATTGCATATTATTGCATTCCATATTGCAATTGTGGTTTTCATTCCCCTCTCCTTCTACTCTACCACATTTACACTCTTGTGGATACAAAACAAATGAGTGACGAAAAGGTGGAAGGGAAAGAGACTTGGGTTTTCTATTTAAAATATTGAAAGGGGTATGAAAATAGTTTTACAACTTTGATCCTTATTTCTTTTCCAATAAAATAACAGACTTTTCATTGTCTACCTGTGCCTGTGTGTACTAGTATGACCATTTCTATATGGTCAAATGAGAGAGAGAGGGAGAAAAGGGCAAGGGAATGGACACTTGGAGAAAAAAGAAGTGAAGAGGAGAACTATAAAAAATGATGAGGTTTTTCTAGAGCTCCTCGTAAAAATCCTCGTGTGTGTGTGTGTTTGAGTGTGTGTGAGGTATCCGCGAGGATTGAAATGAGAACTAATTTTTACGAGCACACCCCTTCTTTCAATTTTTTCTCGAGCAATGAGATGAAGATCAACCCACGGAAAAGAAGGTAGTCCAAGTAGAAGGAGAAGAAGAAGAAGACGGACGATACGATGTGTACAATTATGGTGGTGGTGATATCCTGGATCATTTTTTTACCCTTTACTCATCCCCCCTTTCCATACAATCGTGTGTTCATATACTAGTATAATATCTATATATACACTCTCACAAGTGGAGGAGATGAATATAAAACTATTGAATTGTGAATTGAATGAGGCAACCGCCAAAGCCCAGCCTCAATATTTCAATATTTCACTCGACTCTCATTTTTTTCCACCTTCGTCTTCTTCATCTCCTTCCAATTGTTCCTAATACACAGTCCATTCACTATTTATAGATGAACTCCGTCTTCCATGACTGACGCCCAAGCCCCTTTTCCCTTATATCCCTCTTCATCTCACATACACACGTTGGGATGTACATTTGAGCAATATTTTGTCTTTACCATAATAATCATAATATCCCTTTTCACACTGACAAACTTCTTTACATACCTGTGTATATACCACACACACAGGTAAGTGGATAAACGTATTGTATTTCCAAGTCAAACAAATAGGCCACAAAGACCCACCCAGCTACCAGCAAAAAGCAACGATCCTCTGTGTGTGTCTCTCTCTTTACAAAATGTACAGTGTGTGTGTGTGTGGACAACGTGCTAGCCATCATAATACAGTCTGGCCACATGGATGGACGGACTTTCCAATCATCAATCTGACCCATTATTCTATCACTGTTTATTTATTTATTACTCAAAATAAATTACAATTCACAAGTCATCAACTCCGGCTCATTTAAATAATTATCATCATAATTTATTTATCTATATATTTAAACTCAAATCAATGCGCACATCATCCTCTCACCCTCACCCTCACCCTCACCCACCCACCTTGTACACAATATCCTGTGTGCCTGTGTGTGTGTGATGGGCACACGCATGCATGTGTGTGTGAAAAGTCATTTCATTTAATTCAGAAAAATGAATGGGGTGTTGACAGTTTGATTATTCAAATCTCACAAGTCCTCCGTTTCAAATAAATTTATTCGAAATTCAATCATCAAATTATTTGTCATGACATGGAATCATCCTGTTATTATCCAATTCCCTTTTCGTGTGCACGGAGTGAAATATGAAAAAAATTAAAATGAACAAAAAACTACCTCCATCCTCACTTGTCTCAAGTAGAACAAAGTAGTGAAAAGGAGAGAGAGAGGAAGCATCTCTTGTTTGTTCGGAAGAGTGAATTACAGTCCTTGTTTCTTTTCATTGATGATACACAGGCATAGTAGACTGTAGACAGAGGGAAATTATAGGGGAAAAAATAAAAAAATAAAAAATTTGTGTATGATGAGTTTGAAACAAGGGGACGACGACGAGGACGACGGAGAAGAAAACAGCAAAAGTAATTATAAATCATTTGAATCGTTAATTATTATTGCACAAGTGGAGCCATTTTTTGAGTAATTGTGTGATGGTTTTTTCAATATGTTCGACTTTTGCTTTGTCATATCCTGTAGATACTTGAGATATAGATACTTGGGAATGAAAATGAGTGGAAAATATTTAATATTCTTAACGTCTCTATTACATACTATTCATAAAATTGCTCATTAACAAGCTGGATTTTTAGTGAAAAATGTTGGGGCATTCTAACTGGTTGATTTATACGAGGACTGTCTCTTTGTACATGATCTCTGTAAGTCTCTGTGAGCAACCCACAATGTAACAGGAGAAGTAGTCAACATTGTACAAATTTTTATACATTATTTCACCTTTGCTCCCACTGTAAGTCCCACCCACAGCCACACACACACACACACACGTGGTATGTGTGATGATCTCCGGTTCTCAACTTTTGTGTGTATTCATCTTTCCAGGGAAATTCATTAGGGAGAAACAATGGAGGACAGGTAGAGTGATAAAATGTAAACAGACCTTTCCATTCTCCACTCTACACTCCACACACACACACACTCACTCACTCACTCACTCTCTACCCATCCATTTCATCTTGTTAAAAAAAAGTCAGGACAGATTTGCAAGGGAGTATGAAAACCAACTGGGCTGACTCCTCTCTCCATGATTAACTTAAATGGCGGGGTTGGAGAATCTTGTATGGCCATCCAACACACACGCACACACAAACAGATTGTAGATTGACTTGAAAAACGATTGGAGAGAAATAATATACAAAGTCTATATAGTGCACCACATGAATCATTTGGTTGTGTTGACTTTACATTATTATTCCAAAATCCAGAGAGAGGATGATTTTTACTGCGCAATCTTCTTTACTCCTCTTCCCAGTATGCCATAATATAGTACACTGGTAGTGCACTGCACTGCTGGGGCTTCTCCCTCTCCTCCTCCTCCATTCTTCTCCTTCAAGAATGTATGCTCAATAATACATCTTCTATCCCCAATTCATAGTTTTAGTAATGAGCGCGGTGTAAAATAAATGAGCCTTCCTCACTCACCAGCTAGTTAGTTAGCTATAGTCATTTAGTCTCGGCATGTCGAAATCCTTTCGCTCCCTCACCACCACCACTACCCATCCTCCATTGTATTTTGCGTGGACGTACATAACATACAGATGTAATGTACTGTGTGTGTAGGTACCCCAAGGTACTTATTTAGATGAAAATGACAGTGAAGAAGAGACGCGAAAAACGAAAATGGAATTAGTTAGCTGGGGTTGTCTGCTCCTCTCCTGCTAAATTCTTTCTTGTCATGAGACTAGAGTACGAAGAGGAAAATGTGGAACTATTCACTACAATCCACACACACACATACACAATGCAAAGACCCAACTACACATAACTAGTTTAGTCCAATCCCTGCTTTACTTTACTTTACTTTTAGTTAATGTGCTGTTCGTACTGGTAGTGACAGGACAGCATGTAACAAAGTCATGTTACCAGATACACGCATACATACACATCAGAAGGAGAACTCTCTTTGCTAGAGGTCTGCGTACTTTTGCGGATGTGTGTGTTGTGTCCCAGCCGGGAAACAAAGTGAGCAAAATGTAGAATTGGGAGAAGAAGAAGGGGAGAAAAACCACTTGGTTTCTATCAATCATTTTCAGTGTGTGTGTGTGGGGGGAAAACTTGTTGCTCCTATTATCGCTTGTGTGTGTGCATTCCATCCCGTGCAGACAAACATGTACACATGTAAATACCTCAAAATTTGTGTGTTCTTTTCAGACTTTACTCACTCCTCATTCATATTTGAAATAATCAGTAAAATATTGTCGCCGTATTCGCCGACTGGTGACTCTATTTTTCTGTCATGTTATGTGTGACCCAAAATAGCTTGTGTGACTGTACACTTAAAATATAGTCTCCCTACTTTATCCAGCTCCCACCTCCTCTTCATTATGATGCATATTATATCTATCCCTATACATTTCGTAATTTACATATAAAAACAAACCCTGCCTATGCACAGCATATTTGTGTGTGACTTTTCACCTAATGAAATGTGTCTGTTCATCTCTGTCTCGTCCCTCTGCTCCAGACCCAAGACCTATTAGATCAACTTAGTCTAATGAATAGGAAGATGAAGAGTGAGAGAATGAGAGGGTGAGAGAGAGAGGCTGTCGGAGGTGAGGAGAAAGAACAAAGAAGTTGAACTGGTTCCACGTCTCTCCTCTTCCATCCCTAGCCAGCCTAAACTGTGTTCAATATGGATTATGGATCTAATCGTGCCTCGTCCGAACATGAATTTGACTTGATGTTCTTCTTTCGGATAGAAGGAGGAGAGAGCAAGGAAAAGAGAGAGAGAAAGGAGACTATTGTATGCGTGTGATACACATGATATTGCATGCTCTATCCTTCCTTCCTATGTTTGAGTATGCAATTAGTTGAGAAATTTATGTAGTCAAAAGTCCGGCGGAACTAATGTCCAAATAAATAGATAATATGCTGTGAAAAAACTTTATATTATAATGTGTAGAGAGATGGAGAGAGGATCTTGACTGATATGTTGTGGTGTTGTGGTGTTGTGTGTGTGTGTGATGATTCGTGAGGGAGAGAACTAGAGGATAGAAGGATAGACGAGGACACAAGGAAAGATAGATGGATGGATGGATGGACAGACAGGCGGACATGCAGAATCAGAAAAGATAGACATGAGCAGAGGACTAGGCTAGACTTTGGGTTGAAAAGGAGGTCTATAAAGAAGTTTGAGGAAACAAAGGGAGGCAAGTAGAGTAGAGTAGAGTGGAATGGAGTGGAGTGGAGGCATAGATCACTGGACTCTCCAATTTTTTTGATGTTACATGTAAAAATTGTGTTTTGCCATAACGTTGTCTTGTGTGTGTGTGTGTGTGTGGAGGATGTGGAGGAGATGAAGAGGAGAACAAGTTGATGGTTGGTTTTCCCTCTTGATTTTTGATGTGCACCTCACGGCCTCCTTGACACATCTTCATCTTCATATCATCCGCTTTTCCTCAGCCTTTGTATATTTTATATTTATATATACTCAGATTACCACCAACACAACTATCGTCTTCTACCACCGCCAACGTGTCTCATTCCTTTTTTAAACAATTTTTATGCTACACTTCCACTTCAATTCAAATACTCAATGTGATTCTTCGCCGCTTCGCCTCAAGAATCAAATTTTTTGGTATGGGAGAGAGAGAGATTGAGAACATGAGGCTGTTTTGTTTACCACCCGAGAAGTTTTTCCTGCTATTTGTTTATTTATGTATTTTTCTATTTATTACAGTAATTCGTCCCTTTCGATGTTGTTACTGTTGTTGTTTTTGTAGTGTGATGTGGTTTGTGTTTGTATCATCAAAAAAATTCTTTTAGGCTTTCTTTCACCTTTTTGATAGACAAAAAAAGTGAAAAAATATCCTGTTCTAGACTGGTCATGATCGTAAAATCGAGTGAGAGAGAGAGATAAAATAATTGAAGAATTTCATTTCTACAAACGATAGTGGAGTGATATACGCATGTATCTCGTGTGATATATATGTTTGTGTAGACTGTCCTATAATTTAGCTGGTTACTCTCAAAAATATTTCTTCGCAAATTGAAAATGATATGTGGAATTAACTGTTGTGAGCAAATGATAGATAATTACAATGATGATGAGGAATATTAGAGAAAGAGATTCGAGAGGAGGGATGGAGGGAGAGAGAGACAATTATAAAATTATTATAAAATTACACATAAAAATAATGGACTATGGGGTTCGAGGTGGTCAAATTTGATACTCGATATTTACGTTTATTTGATAAGCTACTCACACTACTGACTACTCTCTTAATGCTGCGTACTACGATAGTGTATGTGTGTTTGTTTTTTTGTCCGTCAGCGAGTGACTTGTTTTGCCTCCCTGTCTGAGAAGGCAACTCATGAATTAATGACCAGTTATTAGCTACTCTGAATGGCAGTTGAGGACTAATAGGTGCAGGCAGGTAGGTTTCCTTTGTAACAGTAATAATAATAATAAGAGATGAAGATGATGTAGAAGATGATGATGAAGAAGAAGAAGAAAGGTGTAAGGGAATCTTGTGATTAGTTGTTGCAAAAATTATTTTCACAAATTAGAGTGAATTCATTCCTCATTCCTCTCATCCTCACCCACCACCGAGCATAGCAGAGCAGATCAACTCACACACATTCCTGTACAGTTACTACATGATCTGTGTGTGGCTATGTATGTTTATGCACAAGAAGCAGTAGGTAAATAATATGTTGATGATGGAAAATAAAATTATAAAATTAAAATCCTGGCTAGCTGCCATCCTCAGCACCATCGCCATCATATGATATGATAGGAGGACTGTGATAAAGCTATATTGCCATTTTGTGTTGGATCGTGCTGTCGTTTTTTGCTTGTTTTTTTTTGCAAATTTCCTTTGTTATTGTAGTCGTCGTCCTCTGAGTGCGAGAGTGAGTTAATGTTTGTGTGTGTGTGTGTGGTGGAGAGACTGAAAATTGAAATAAAGTTGCGTTGACCGTCTCATCTTCACTTTTTGTGTGTGCCATATTCATGTTGAATTATATGCGTACATTATGTGATGGGATGATGAGTCGAAACAGATACACACACAACCACATAAAGAGAGAGAGAGAGAGAGATGTGGATGAAAAATTGTACTTTTAAGGTTACATGAATCCTTGGTTCGTCGTTTACTCCTTCACGGAAAATTTCGACAGTCACAACGAGTGAGATGGAGAGAGAGAGAGAAGTGTAGAGCATGCGTTTCTGTCTCTCTCTCTCCTCTCTATTGTATGAACATGTAGGGTGGACAGACATAGGTCTGAATGTTGTTTAATTTTTAATTTATAAATTACTATATTTTTTCCCCACTATCATGTACGATTGTCTACCTTGTACTTATACGAGAATCACACACATACACCAATAGCCATGAGTTTTATCATCACATTTTCCATGATTCTCCAATTTTTCATATTTACAATTTACACATTTACACACTGACCCCCCTCTCTCTCCTTCTCTACATAAAAACACACAAGGAGAGAGAGACCGTCTATAGCCATAATAAATTAATTTTTATAATATTATTATTATAATTTGTATCCAATGTACATATAATGGGGCCTCCGATGACTCTCACACCATATCCATCCCATCGTTTACCTTTATGAGTGTTATTGTGGAGTGGACGTGATATTGGAGAAATCTTTTCAGAGCAAATATGACATGTGACTCTGTGTGTGTGTGTGTGTGTGTTTCTATATGAAACTGTGTAATTAATGGTTGCGGAAAAATTTGCATGCACACAAACACACTCACACACACACATGAAGACGAACAAGTATTTGCGTGAATCTTTATTCTATTACGTCAATTTCATATCTGTATTTTTTGATGGAGCTAGTCCATCTCCCCTCCCCTCCCCTCTTCTCTCTCTCTCATACGTGTATGAATGTAATGACTCTAGTCAATCTTCTCTCTATTAATCGTGAGTGAGTACCTGTGTGTGTGTCCGTATGTGTTACAGACTACAACAACAAACATTGGAGGGTTACAGCAGCTTTTTGTATAATTAATCGGTTGATTTTTGTACTCTTCTTTGACGTTTCCATCACACACACAGAGTCACACACAAACACACACATACAGAAGTAAAGGCAGACAGAATTTTGAACGGTCTCCCACGGACTTTGGAGGTGGTACATTTTCTTGTTTATCCTCTAGACAGAGAGTGTGAAGGAGCTAAAAGAAATATTATTCTTTTGTATTATTACCCTCACAACTTTTCTTCTGTTGGTGGTGCAGTTGTCCATTCAAGCGATATAAGATCAACAGCAAAGAAGAGGATGGAACGGAAGAGCAACTCTTACATTTTTCATTGTATTTCCCTTGCACTGTACCCCATTACACAAGAGAGAGAGAGATGGTTAGAGAAAATAAAAACTTTATTACATTATCATCCCCCCTTCCTACATTCGTTATATTGTAATTCAAAAACTCCTCACTCCTGACACTTTCAAATTAGCAAAATGAGAATTAAATAATAATTTTTATCTTTTTTTCTAATCTTCATCTCCTCTCCTCTCTTACCATCACCAACGCATCATCACAGAAAATGACGGCAGGCAGGCAGAGAGAGAGAGAGGGAAGAGAGAGAGACTGAGATTGAACTGTGAAGGTGAAGACGTCTAACTAGTTTCCAAGACCGCCAACAAAGGACTAGACGACAGCAAGTCAGACAGTAGCTAAAACAGTTGAGTTGATTTTTGAAAAGTTGCTCCATAGTCATCATCTATTGTTGACTATATTGTACATATATACACGCACATCATCATATTGAGTGTGTGTGTGTGTGTGGTTGTGTGTGGAGGGTTGATGATGGCCGTCATCATCATTTCAAAGTGGACCAGCTTTTTCCATATTGTCAATCTCCACTCACCATTTTTGTATTTGTGAGTGGATGACTTTTCCCACGATTCGCACCTTTACAACTAGAATAATTCCAGGGTTCATCCTTTTAAAAAGATTCTCTTTGCCATGCCACATATGAGACTATAGGGGCAGAGAGGGGATTTACCTATTTAAAAAAATGTTCGCAAATCCCTCCACGCCCACAGAAGCTCACAGGAGAGTTAAAAGAGAGCAACAAGTGTTTTCAGACAAATAGCCTCAGCTTACATGTACTCATGTCTGATTGTGTGTGTGTCTGTGTGTGTTGTTGGAAGGAGGGAGAGTAAAAAAAGTTTTTGTTTCTCAGTCTCAATACACCCCCGTCTAACCTCGACTCCTCTCTTTCTCTCTCTTTGCCTCTCCTACTCAAATACTTAAAGTTAAACTGCCACTGCCTCAATTGGACGGTCGGACAGGCAAAAAATAATAATAATCTTGGAAGCTATTTAACCAGAACAAGAAGAATGAAGAATTCCGCAGTCACAACACACAACCTTACAAGTGTGTGCACCATATACACACTCACTACACACACACACACAATGGGTCTCAAGATTTGTTGTATTTTCCTTGTATATTTATACAGTGGGAATTCTCTTCCCTTCTCTCTCTCTCTCTCTGACTGTTACCTTACATGCATGCAGGGCAACATCAATGAATGAAGGGATGATGCATCATCATAATTACTCTCTCTTTAAACTGTAGTAAGCCCTTCTCCGTCATAAAATCATACCCAGTGATTTCGAGAGTGATTTTACATGGCGTCTACTTTACTCAAAAAGTGGGAACGAATGGATTATATATTGCAGAACCATTTTTAGTCTCCCTCTCTCTCCATTGTCCCACAAAAAACTAACTTCTTTTTTTACATCTGGAGTGTAAGGGGAGATTTGGAGCAAAAGTTTTGTGAAAAGTCCAGGGAGCGAACAGCCACACACACAGCATACATGACATTGAGTAAAGAATTTTATATTCAAGATGAAGGAGACGCAGAGAGCTTCCGGAGCCAAATTGGAGTCTTTTGCTATCAAATGTAGTGCAAATGAAAGAGGTATTTAGTACATTTCGTTTATTTATTTATTTTGAATGTGACTGTGACTGTGTGGATGTGTGTGTATGATGTGAAAGAGTGACGTGAGAGGATATTTTGAAAAGAAAGACATGGTGGTTTAGCATTTTACATTTGGATAAAAAAGGTACTCATGCCACGTTTTCAAAAGAAATACATCGAGTCTAGTGATTTGGACTTGAAGTGCTCTCTCAGGTGATTCTCAATCAAATCAGAATACAGAGTTAGAAGAGAGACTGGGAGAGAGAGAAGGAAAAAATTATGAGAGAAGAGGCTGGCACGAAATGAGTCGTCCGTGTGTGTGTCTGTATTTTTTCTTCATGTGAGGCACACACACATCCGAGCAGAGAGAGAGAAAAATCTGTACAATATAAATATATAAATAGATTATAAATAGTACAGCGCGGAGTCCCGTGGAAATCGTTACATGAATGAGACAAGTAGATGATGCAAGTACGGAAGAAGAAAACACACATATTTATACGTACACGAGTGTGTGTGTGTGTATTTATGTATGTATGGACATAAGTTGTAGTAGCGAGGACTGCAGTGTGTTTGAGTGAATGGGCTGAGATTGAGAATGAAGTGGAATGAAGTGAAGTGCTCTTTTGAAAACGGATTTCAATTTTTCATTCCGGGCATTGGTTTGTGTGTGTGTGTCCGTCTCTCTCTTTCTCTTGGCTTCATGTAGAGGTAAGGTACATACAGTCTTTAAACTGTAGACTCTCTCTCTCCACTACAAAACTATTGCCTTATTGCTTTTATACCTGTGTGTGTGTGGGGACCCGTACATACTCCAATATTATATCCACCCCAGTCCTCCTTTTCATCTCAACTTTTTTGCAATATTTATCTGACTGGACTGTCTTTGTTTGTCATGACATCTCCCTTCTGTCCTCTCCTCTTCCGAGCTTTTCAAGTGGGTGACGTCGAATTTATCAAAATTTACACTGAAAAAACTATGTCACAACAACAACACACTCACACTCACTCAGCTCACTCTACAATCACACGTTTGGGTTTCTCCGGCCGACCCTAACTCTTAAACCAAGACCACGGACCACTCTCTCTCTATACAATACAATACGAACACACACACAAAGTACACAGGTATATATATACTCCACAATTTTTCTCATCACCATCATCAACATTATCGTCGTTCGTCGTCATCATCAAACGACATCATAACATCAGCCCTTCTAAACTCTCTCTCTTTTTCTAGAGAGTTCTTTTACTCCCAAGTTACTCCCTGTATGCACAAAGTTTAGTTGTTATGGTATTTATTTGAATTAAAAAAAATACGGAGTGAAATTCAAGTCTTTTTTTCCTACAGCACTCCTCAACCTCTGTCTCTGTCTCTGTACGTGTGTGTCTGTCTCAATTCAACATTTGAGTATCTATTTGATATTTCCTCTTTTTCTTCCCTCACACAAGTACAGTAGTAATACACGCCAGTTATTCTGCCCAAGTCTGGAACATTAATAAATGTTACAAATATCAATGAAAACAGTCCTCTCCTTCGACACACACAGAGACACACACACACACAACCCGAGACCTCAGAAAGACTTAGACTTCACAACACGTTATGTCATCCTTTTCTCTATTTGTATTTTTGTGACCGTTTCAATTTCACTTCCCTTTCAGCAGGACAAAGCTTTCTTCTCCAGCTCAGTTTCAGCTCTTCAAGAGGAACAGAGAAATAGAGAGAGAGAGAGGCTAAAGTATTATTATTTACTCCTATTATTATTCCTATTCCTTCATTCCTCATTTTCCTCGTCCTCTGTCCTCTGTCCCCTACACACACACACACACACCATCGTCATGGATAGGGCGACGTGATCCCTTGGATCGAAAGGCTCATTCTGCATTTTAAAAGTCCTTAAACAAATTTTTCCATCTTTACCATTTGGACTGTCCCCTTCTGCCTCTTGTTTGCCATCCTTCCCATTTGCATTCAAACATTTTGTACATCATCCCGTCCCTTCCCCTCCCCTCCTTTATTCATTAAGTATGACTTGAGAAGAGAGGGACAATGGAAAATCTCAAGTTTTCAAATTAATCAATTTCAAGCACCCCATTTTATACCATTACATAATCAACAACTCTGGTTGGAAAAAATATTACAATTACTTTGCAACTCAAATATTCTCAACACATTTTTTTTTTCTTTCTCTCTCTCTCTCTTTCTCCCACTGGAAAATAGTACAAACAAAGAGAGAGAAAAATAACCTAGCTAATTTTTACGGGGTCCCTCATTTCTCTGTGAATCCCACAAAATAAATGGAGAAGCACACACGCACACTCCTCTCTCAGGGCTACATAATCAGAGTTTACTATCATATAATTCATAATTCTATCAAATCCATGCAAAAAAATTACATTTGATGTGTGTGTCTTGTACAATGGACGTGTTGTGTGTGAACTCAGGATTTATGATTTGAAACCACTAGAAATCCTATCATCTTTATGAAATGAGATGAAAATCAATTGAACGTGTTACAACATGTCCAGAGATTCTAATCTTGTAATATTCAATTCTCACCCAATCTTCCCTTATCATCCCCTCCGATCTCCTCCGTCTATTCCATGTACTGTATCTACTTTACTGTATCTACACACACAAATTTCGTTTTATCTGAACCATTGAGTCTTCATCATTTCTCTCTCCTCTCCTTTTGAACTACAGGGGGTGACGGACTCACTTTTTTCTCCACTGTAGAATTAAGTCATTTAAAACTTATTTTAAAATTTATTTGATTCAGGGTAACCTATGACAAGGAACGAAATTAAACTTGATATTTTGATCATGATTTAAAGTTTGTCAGTTTGCCTGTGTGTGCATGGAAGTGTGTGAGTGTTTGAAATTTGAATGCTCAAAGTCATAGTCACTAGACAGAGAAAGAAGGATTGACTAATTTATTAAAAATCTACTTAATCCCATATCTCACAAAACACACACTCTAGAAGGTAGGTCTTTACTTTGGTTTAGTTTACAATGTTTTATCTCTTGATCTGAGCAATTATACACCCCTCTCTCTCTCTTGTCTTTATATTATCTTCCAACAATTGCACATTGTCTACGAACTTGGGCTAGTATATATATTATGTGTGTGTGTGTTTCGGTTGAGCTAAAGTTTCTCCAAGCGCGAAAAGACTTGTTGTTATGAGCTCGTATGTGTATGTGTGTGTGGGGTGATGAAATCTTAAATTGTGAAGGAAGGAGGGGAAGGTGAAGTACAAAATATTCAGGTGATCCAGCAAAGCCCTACATAAGGATTTGTACAAGATCCGTCGTATTTCATTTTACAAAACTCTAAATACAACAATAATTCAGTGGAGGATCTCATGAGAGATACATACATCTCCTTATCTCTCCTCTGAAACAATCAAAGATCATAATAAAATATCATAAACAATACACACACACATAGGGGTGTACGAATACGAATTTCGTACTTGGTTTAAAGTGCAAGTGTGTGTCCACACTCTCAAAGTACACTCTCCTTCTGTCTACAGAGAGGGAGAGATTATAATTTTGTGGTTCCGTTCTATTACTCCTCAAGACCTTCCTCCACATCTTACATCAAATTACAACTCCACTCATATCACACACTCACTCACTCACACTAATATTACCCATTAATGATAATTGTAATGTACGATTCGTTTGTTTATCATACCACCACCAACTAAGTAGCCGTAATAATAGTAAATACGACGACGACAGACAGAGAATGAATGCATGTTTGTGTGCAATTTTACATTTTGCAACATTTTTCAAATTTCTTGCTTTGCCCCTGAATTATACTCCTCCTTGCAAATTTACTTCTCTCATAGTTTGTAGTTCGCATGATGTGATACAAACTTATCTTTACTGAGTAAATCCACAAACAAACAATTACACTGTTTTAAATGTGGAGAGTTGCAAATTTTAGTATCAGAATTTTGCACTCCTCAATTCTAAAGATATACAAAAATTGAGCAAATTGATCTTGATTAGTTGGAATTAGTCAACAATTAGTCAAATATTTGACTGCTAATCTTGAGGATTGCAGTAAAGACGTTTACATTGAAGGTAATGGAAATTTTTTGAAATATTGGGATACACTTTAAACTTCAAAAAAATTGGGTGTACAAAAAAACACAAAGTTTTTGTGTCATTTCTCAAAGTACAAAATGAGATTGTAGTTTTTTGAGGGACAGAGAAATGTGTAACAAACGTAGAGAAATATTTTGTAGTCTAAGAAGGAAGGAACCGTTGGACTCTTTTATTTCCAACACACGATCATCATTTGATTGCTGTGAAAAAGGTGACTCTTTGGTTTCTGTGTATTACACAGGATAAGTCTGAGGAAGTCTGAGGAATAACATAAAAGAAATTGAGTGTCATCTCGTCATAATTCATCACCAGAGATTTCCGTCCTCAAATTTCCACGTCAATTCCATAACCCAGAAAAAGAGAGATAGACAGAAAAAGAATGAGAGAATGACGGGGAGGGAAGGCAAGTGAGAAATATTTTGGGAGGCACAAGCATCGGCAAGACTAACCTTTTTATTATTACGGCCATTACTACTTCTGTTCCTATTTTTATTATTCCTATTTTTCCAAGATCTCCCATATTGGCAAAGCATGAAATGTTCTCCAATGAATTGGAATAAAAGGAAAGTGTGTATTTTTGTGTGTGAGGGGTTTTCTTCCAGAACTATCATTAGTCAACTCTCTCCCTCTCTCTCTCTTTTACACAACACCACACAAACTAAAGTTACTAACTAGAATTACAATGTGGAATTAAAGATCCCTCCCTCCTTCTAAATTTCCACACACATCTCAAATGTGTCCCCCTCACTAATCTTATTGATATTCTCGTTCCAGCTCCAGCTTTTTAGACTCCACACACACACATTCGTGTGTATGTGTGTATACATAGTATACCTACAGCAATGCTGGCGGCAAGAGACACATGAAGAAAAAAAGGAGAAGAGGTAAGGAATACTAAAAACGTGTAGACGCTCAGTTGTGACTTTGTCCAGGTGCGGAAATGCTCGACAATCATAAATCAAAGTAGACACAATCTAACTCACTATCTGATGATGACGAAAATCCCCCGGACAAATACACACACACAGTCAGAGACACATAGCACAGCCTCACTCAACTCAACGATATTTTTCATCTGACATGATCCGTCTCGTCCACCCAAATTCAACAGAAATCTCAACAAAGGAACACAATGTCAAAGAGAGAGAGAGAGAGAAAGAAATCCGTAATGTCACCATTCCTCCTAACTACCTACACGGGTCTCTGTCATTCCCACATCATTCCATAACCATTTTAAACTAGTTCAACCTTTACACGCTGAAATCAAATTAAAAACCACCCTCCCCAACAGCCAGAGGAGTGACATTTTTTTTTGTTGAGAAAAGGGAAAACATAAATGGATATTAGTAGATCCATTAATTTCGTGGTCTTTTGAGTGTCTCTGCTTTTTTACAGAATACAAAGTATACAAAGTTTTTCCTTTTTAAAAATCCAGATCAAGAGAACAAAATCCCTTGAGCTTGTTTCTTTCTTGCATGTTTCCGAAAAGAACTTTACAGCGCGGATGGGAGAAAGTAGCAACTTTGAAAAATATTTAAAATCATAGGCTTACCTTAGAAAATTAGTAGTTGTTGATTATTCTGCAAAGCCAATTTGCTAAATGGTTTTCTTTATTTCTCCTTATACTTATTTCGACGACACGAGGGGAGGGAGAGTGTCAAAAGGGATTTGTATTTATAAACTGGAGACGTGTGTATATGTTTTATGTTTGAGAGAGAGGGAGACTATATATATGGGTATAGACACACAAAAAAACCAGATCAGATGAAGGGAGATGATAGGGAGGAGGATGTATTGTTGTCGTTGTCGTTGTTGAAGATCGAGAAGAAAGGAGTAGAAGAAGAGGAGGAGGATGAACGTGGTGGTGGGTTAGAGACGAACATCATCCAGATCTGATTACATTCACTGACTTACACACATCATTCTGTAACCACCAAAGCAAAAAATAGACCTGTGTGTGTGTCTCACTCTCTCAGTGTGTGTATATATAATTTCTCAAAAATAAACAAACAATATAGACGCGGAGGATAATATAGACAGACAGACTTGAGACAGGTAACTGATTTTCAAAAGGTTAAATTGTATTGTACAGTGCAGGGAGAATGGAGCAGCCGTCAAATTATATTTATATATCCGTCCGGCTAAATAATCCACTTGAAATTATTAAATAAACTTTGAGGAGATGATGAGGAGGATCGGTACGTGTGTGGTATGTTGCGGATCCTTCTAGTCCCCAACCACGTGCTACTACAACTCTTTCTAGTACTTGTGTGGAGCAGATGTTCCAACTGATCCGCTTCGGTGTATTGAGAGGCAAACTATAGGCTTATTTTTTTTCTTTCTCTTCTTTCTCTCCTCCTTCTTTTGCCAATCCCACACGCACACGCACTGATAGTCCAATTGTCAATCCAAAAAAAGAGTGCAAATATTTTGATATTTTTTTGTTATTGTCACTTTCCAATTGTCACAGTTTTTATCCACACTTGTATTTATTACGTGGAGTCCGGCGATGAAAAGAGTTGATGAGTAACTGTAGGGTAGAATTTTTTTTCCTCCAAAAATCCAAAAAATTCCAAACTGGGAAAATCACTTTGAGTATAAAACCACACACACAAACTGTTTGAATTCTTTTAGACGTTTTTGTCCTGTTGTTGTTGAGAGTAGAGAGTTGGTAATAATATATGTAGTTGTGTAACTCGTGTGTGTCTGTTTGTGTGGTGTGTGAGGATGACGGATGAGGTGTTATACTTTTAAGCGGTTAATGAGAGTAGTGATATAGTAGATTAATACGGTTGTTATAAATATAGCCAACCACGACACGACGACTGGTTGTGATTTGTATGTGTGTTTATGTGTATGTGTTGTGTTGGATCGCTGTAGTTGTGAGTGTCCTTGTAGTCCCGATCTGCCACAAAGTATCTCAGCCAGGTCTGACTGGGAAATGACAAAAAGAGGTCCAAGAATTATCTTACAGGTAGTATTTACGAGAGAGAGAGAAGAGAAGAAGAGATCCCTCAACCCCCCAACCCCTAAAAGTTTGTACGTGTAAAAGCTGCCTTGTACCTTCTTCGCTGCTCAGTCTAACTAACCCTCATCATCCTTGCCTTTGCCTACACACACTCACAGTCTGTAAAGAGTACAGACTCTCTCTCTACACATTGGAGGCTTTGCCGTGTGGAGAGATATACCAAGCATCATTGGGCATTTGTATGGGTATTGTATTCCTGTGTACTCGTACTGTGTGTGTAGAGGGAGAGAGACTCCTATAAAAATATACAGAATTTTCCACGTTGAATTGTGCTTTAATTTACTATCGCCTTACACTTGTGAGTTAAAGCATCCTCCCCGCATTTTCATAGTTAATAATAATAAAAGAGGTACACTTACACCATCTCCATCCCCCATCCCATCATCAATACAATCAACCAACTGTACCATCCCCTGAGTATATATTTGTAGTAGGGAGCCTTATCTCGACAGAGATTGAAAAATTATCTGTTACTCCACACATACAGGCATGTACAAACACTGCTCTGTCTTACACTGAGGGACTTAAGTTATGTGTGTGTGGGAGAGACTTCACTTGAGATTGGGAACGGGACCCTGCAAAGGTAATCAGGGAGTCTTAGCCTATATTTAGGCAAGACAAGAAGGTTAGAACTAATTTACACAAGTTTTATTACTCCAAAAACAAAATGGACTTTCTTTCACCATCCCCCTTCCCCCTATTTTCTCTCTCTGCCTCTCTCTCTTTAATACAATTCATTACACACGGGAACGAAACTGACTATGATGTAAGATACGGAGGTTCAATTTACAAATTTATTATTAGGATAATTGTACCATGAAAAATTGTACATGTACATCCAGTACACCCATGATTTATATAAGTATATGTGTAAAGTAAAACTAGTCCAGGACAATGGGACGAGATTTTCGCAAAGGAAATGAAAATGCAATTTGGAATCAACATTTTTCCTATCTCTCTCTCCCTCTCTTGCACTCTTTCTTTGTGATACAGTTGACATGTGGAGAGTATCATTTTGTGTGAAGTCGCCAGTGAGATGCTCGTAAATTTTTTTTTCTTGTGTGGATTTTCTAAAGAAATAAAAATCATAGTTGAATTTATTGTTATTGTGAGAGGAGGGGAATGGGGTTGCATTCATTTGAATTTGACCAAAGTAACAACAACACCAGCAGTAGTACAAGTAGTAGCATCACCATCAGTAGAGGAAAAAAGCAACATCAGCCAGCTGAGGAAGAAGAAGAAAAAGAGGAGGACGAAAGAGAGAAAAAAAGAAGTTTCAGATCATTTTATTTTGCTGGTTTGCTGTGAGATCTGCAATTTAAATGATGGCACTCTCCTTATTTGGTTTTATATAAGATATCTGGTTGAAATAATAATAATTGCAAGTGTGACTCTCTAGTTCACTATCATTGAGAGTGTGAGAGTATGTTTTTGTTTGTGTACACAGAGCAGTACACAATTTTGCTCTACTCTACTCAACCACTCGACACAAAAGAAAAAAATTGTACATTCTCATGATACGAGAGTAGAGTAAAAGGGAGACTCTCAGAGAGAGAGAGAGAGGTTGATTAGCCAATTATTTTGTGTGTGTGGCATTAAAAAGCAAAGAGTCAGGGGGAGGAGTGGGGATGGAGGGAATAAGAATCATATCAATTTGAAAATTATATGATATGGTTCTGATCACTACCACTTGTATGAGTACCACGACGACGATGGGGACAAAAGGAAGGTGACGAAATACTTTTTTTGTGATAATCTGCCTTCGTTTTAATTGTTGACTTCATGAATCAATAAAGTAATAAATGAAGATATGCATCTAGCGAGAGTTTTTTCCCCCTTCTTTTCATGGAGGGGAACAGAACGAGTCTCGTGCACAACATACATAGTGTAGTATAGGGGATGAGAATGCACACATATACATATGTATCATCTGTAGCATGGCATTGCATGGCAGTCTGCTCGAGAAGAAGACGAAGACGAAAGGATGAGGAGGAGGAGGAAGGGAAAAAGAAGAAGAATAAAGAAAAAAAGAACAACAAGATATGCAAAAATGAAAAAATGCGTGCGTAGGTATGTGGTACAGTTTAATGCGATGGTGTAATTTAATTGTACAGTGCGTCAGGTCGGTCAGACATGTGGAATGCCAAATAATCTGTACCACTAGCTGTCTATACACACACACACATGTACCCTGTACACTACATATGAGAGCTAGTGTAGGGGTGCAAGAACAACATGTGGTTATAGGGAGACAATTGTACACACGTACACAAGTCAACCAGATATTATATTCAATTAATAATTCCAATTCCTCTCCTCTTCCCCTGTCTCCCTGTCTCTCTCCTATGACACTTTAAACCTTAAACAAGCTCAGAATCAGAGTACACAACACAACACATAACACAACGAAAGGAACGACGAGCGTTGTGATAGGAAGGCCAGAGATTCTACACTTGATGGTGTGTGACTTGTGTTGTGTGTCTTGCTATCAAGGTAAACTCTGACCGTTTTGATTTTGATTAATTTTGCCACAGTTTATATGAAATGAATTTGCCTTATATGCCTTTATTATTTTAGCTGCTTAGTTGTGTACACACACAAACAGTCAGTACAAACACAGTCAATCTGCATGCAGACCCAGACACAAGACACACACGACACTCCTTGCCATGCGATGTGTTGTGTGTGTGTGTGTCGAGCCATGCATGAGCACAAGAACAAGCATAGGAAGAATGGTGCAGATATGGAGAGAGTGTAAAATATAGAGTGGCATTTGACTTTTCGCAGACGACGCGAATCAAGATGACCAAGAGGACGGTCGACGATCAAGATGAAGATGAGGAAGAGAGGCAGAGGCAGACGAAGACGAAGACGAGAAGAAGAAGGGGAAACTCTTTGGAATGTTTTATTGTCATCATTGTTGACTTGATTTCTTTGGTTCGTGGTTGACTGGTAGATGTGCTTGTTGAAGGACTGACGACTGTGTGTGTGTGTGTAACATTATCTCCTTATATCATAATACATGATATATCAATACACCTATGATCCACAGTAAACTTTTTAATTTCGTGTGTGTGTCTCTCTCCCTCCCTCTGTCTGCCTATACTCGTTTTACTCTACATGGTCACAATGCACCATAATATAATGAAATGAAATCTTTATCATTAAACGGCATTTATTTACTCAAAGAATTTTTTTCCCTTTCTGCTCGCACACTCGTCATCATTGCATTGTGTCCACCATTGTGTAGAGTGTGCTGTTATGTGTGTGTGTGTGTCATCGTCTCTTCATCCTCATCCTTGCCGCTTCTCCGTCTTGACTTGATCTTCTTTATATCCTCTTCATCTTCTTCTTCCTCCTCCTCCTCCTCTTCCTCCTATGCTTCTGCTTGTTCTTGTCCACAACTCGTTGTTCATGTCCTGTCCACACACACACACACTCCAATCATCCTCATCACCATAGTCACTACATACCTCCAATTTAATCCCTGCAACTGTCCCCTGCAACCGCTGTACATTGTTAATTGAATCGACATTTATCATCTGATATAAAGATGTATAAGTATGACAAGAATTTACTTAGTAAAAAGCTTTGCAGAGAGACAAGGAGTGAAGTACAAATGTTCGAGTCAAAAAGACGTGTGTGTGCACTGTGTACCAAAGGATTTCCCTCACTTCCCTCACCCCCTTCTCAAGCCAGAGTCAAAGTTTAGACTAATTGATGCGTGTGTGTGTCTGTTCTGTGTGGAGTTTAAGGTGAGGTGAATGAGGGCAAATGTTTGGGCTCAAATGTTGAGCATTTAAAACATTTAAAGCTGTATTGTGTCATGATATTTTTCGTCTCTCTCTTTCCTGAATACTTACGAAGGTATTATTAAAATGTAATGATTATGGTGATGATGACTGTGTGTGTGTGCTCAGATTTTGCGAGAGAATCTCTCTCCCTCTCTCTCGTATATACTCTTGATAGGAGTGTGTGTACATCAATGTAGATACGTCAAATACACCACTTTCTCGGGATGAATGTTAATTTTTTTCCAACCCTCGTTCTCCTCCCCTCCTCCTCTTTAAATTCTCTCCTCATTTTGGTGGATTAAAGTCACCTCTTAAAGACCAACCTGCAGTCTTACTGAGGTTTTCCTGCTCCTGCCTGCTTTCTGGAAGAAGAAAAGAATGATTTGCATGAATGATGGAAGTTGAAAATTGTGAGTTGCTCAGGCATGAGGTGGATATGTTGATTATAGACAAAAGATAAGATGTACATATCGTGTGTTTGTGTATCCCATACATATATAATAACATTTCCATTTCCTTGTCCTCTCCCCCTCTTCCCTATCTCATAGGATAGAATGTGTTTGTGTGGACTGTGTAGCCCAGCTCACACTACACACACACACTCACAGCTACGCGTACACAGAGAGAGAAATAATTGTAAATTTTTTGATGGGAGTGCGTGCGTGTTTCACAAATCTTGCCCTGCTCTGTGTGGGTTTTTTAGTGCGTGAGCGCCAAAAGATTCACAAAAATCATCACAAGCTCAGTCACTCTCTTTTCAAAAAGTGAGAGAGAGCAAAAAGGGTTGGCTTTTAGCTAGCCATCCACCTCTTCCATTGTACTCTGTGTGTGTGTGTTTGTGTGAGTGCTGGTGTGGTGTGTGTGTGGAGAAGAAATAGTGGAGACATTGGCTTTTGGGAGATGAAGACCAAAAGAAAAATTATTTATGCAGAGCAAAGGCTCTAATTTTTATGCATCATTTCCATCTAATTACTCCTTGATTACTCGGCTGAACATGGGAAAGGTTAGCAAGAGCCATGCCATGTCAGTATGACAGGATCAATAATTCAATTCCAGACATCTATACACACAATCGTCCGGTTTCCTCACATTTCTTTTCATACAATCCAATCCCCTCCTCCCCACCTCAGCTTTTAACACTAAATACTTTGGCCTGTGTACCTTTCCACACACACACACACAAACATTTATATACAATTCCACAAAAAAGGATGAGGAATCGAAGAAACTTGAAATTCTTTTTTTATTACACAATGATGAACAACATGTAATATCATGGTATTATTTTTCTTAACTCTTTAGCATGGCTCTGGCCAGAGTTTCATGTCATGTGAGTGAGTGTGTGTGTGTTTGTGTGTGTGAGGGGCGCTCGCCATTTCTTATCATTCATCACTAGTTCTTTCCATTTAGCTCCCCTGTCAATCCACCTATACATATCAAGTATCTCATAACTGAGGGGGAGAGGGAGAAGAGGAGGAGGAGGGGAAGGGAAAAAACGACTTTTGTCTTTCCGCAGGACGAGCTTAAATGAATTCTTCATCTCTGCTCTCCTTTTACTTGCTCAATTTTCTATGTACATATTTGTACTGTGTGTGAAAAGAGAGAGAGAGTGGAAGAAGAGAGGGGAGGGGGACACAGTCCACAGATACCCATTATGTATGATGTGATACGTATAAAAAGTGTAGACATGGAATAACCATTGACAGACAGACAGACATTGGAGATGATCCTTGAAGCCAGCAATTTTTTTTCTCGAGTAATTTTCTTTTGTCATCCTGACGATTTTGTGACTGACTATATACTGTGAGTGTGTGTGTGTGTTACCTACTCTTCTCTTAACAATTTATTGTAGATCACGACGTCATGGCCATACACTTGTTAAATTTACTCCAAACTTGTATGATCATCAAGTTGGTGGTAAAGGTAACAAAAGACTGTGTGTGTGTAGACATGTAATGTGTAATGTAATGAAATGTGATGCAATTCATACATGCATGTGTGAGAGCGTTTAAACAATTGGTCTGCTGATTTTTTTGGATGAAAGGAAGAAGAGAGGGGAGCTGTGGTTCCACTCAATAAATTGGGGCGGGCGTCAAAATATGGAGTGAGATCAACAGGTTGGAGAATTGATAAATCAAATAGGCTGACGAAAGCACCACTGGGACTCTCGGCTGGAGAAATAAAGGGGGTGCTGGGGAAGAGCCACGTGTGAGAGAAAGAGAGAGAGAGTGTGTGTGTGTGGGAAAGAGAAAGAATGGATTTGTGAATTTATTTTGAATGCAAGTTGTCTGTGAATGTGTGGTGGGTTGCCTTAATACAATTTAATATTTATATAAAGTCGGCAAGTTCAATTTTTACTAGGGCAATAAATGACAAGTGTGAGTCATATAAAAATTTGGCGTGCGTCGTTTATGACCCAAATCCTTTGTCTACCTGTCAGCTCACATGTGTGTGTGTGGTGTGTGGGGAGGGGAACATGGAGATGGTGTGTGTGTGTGTGTATTGAGAAGACTCAAGAGATGAGGTCGAGGAAATTGAAAAATTCGGACAACACACACTCACGGCCAGTCAAGACAAGACCGGTTAGCTACCCCAGGTAGTCAGAATAGACGAGCCTGGATCTCTCACAATTCCATGGCAAGTTGTACGTACAAGGAGGATGAAGATGAACCTTTGTTCAAATACATGTTAAATAGGAAACGGAGTGAGAAATGAGAGTATATATTTTATTTTGGATCAACCTTAGTTACCCTAAGACCCCTCACACTCTGTCTCACTTAACCCATCATCCAAGAAATTTCAAAGCTGTACACCAGTCTGCCCCTCTCTTCCTCTATTTATTCGTCATAATAATCATATCAATCTAGTGTATAGCACATGAAAATAATAGATATAAATGTGTATTGACCATTTGTATTATTATTTGAGGAGAGTCCCGCGCACCGTCATCCTCCATATCCCACAAATCCCAGAGAGTCGAGTGGAGGTGCGTCGAGAAGTCTGGAAGTATAAAAAAGGTAAAGGTAACTTTCATGTAGTTCTCCAGTACTACATTTGTACGTGTGTATGTAGGACAATCATCATGGAGAACCTCACATTTGGATCGAGTGATTCCTTGTCATCTCTTGACTTCTCCTCCTCCTCTCTTTCTCTCTCTCTCTTCTCCCTCGCTATGTACTCCTTGACAGAAAAACCATTTAAGTTCTCCCATTTTTTTCTTCCTCTCCTTCTCTTCCATTTTTTTCTTCCTCTCCTTCTCTCCCATTTTTTCTTTCCATACATAAGCACTCTGTCAGCCTTTTTCTGTGTCTGGAAGACGGAATATAGACACACACACACATACATGAGTACAACCTACAATTAGTACAGCATCGGATATTTCACAATTGTACATGTACAATTGTTGTACTCTTGTTAGCTTACATACCATCCTAATATATAGATGATACAAAATAATAAATTATTATTCCAACCATGTAGTCGTAAAATGTCGATCAAACATTTTTACCTAGGTCTTCCATGATGGTCCATCAGACACACACACAAATATCATACGTATCTTTCATGTGAAATACAGTACGATTTAATATTGAAGCTGGAGCATTGGGGCTTCCCTACAAAAATTCTTTTATTTTTTTCCCTTTCCTTCATGCTTACATGGACCATGGACACAATACATGTATATGGAGAATATTACGGATGGACGGCACGGCTGCTGTTCTGTTGGATCTTTACTTTTTATACATATTATTGTACGTCAAACAATTCCTTCCTCATCGTCGTCCTCTTCTTCTTCTCCATTTTTTCCCTTGTGGAGCTTCACAGCTAACCTATATATTATTATTGTTTGATTGTGAGTGATGTTGTGGATGGGGAAAAAAACCACACGGCGTGAGTAACAAATTATATTGTGTTTTTTAATTTCCTACTTATAAGGCAGAGGATCTTTACACACACACAGGAGAAGAGAGAGGAGAGGAGAGAGAGATTGGACATGATGTGTGTACGCTGATGGTGATTGTGTGTTGGTAAGTACATGATACAAGAAAGAGTTAAACGAGAACAGAGATATAAAAAATTAGAGGAGAAAAAACGGCAGTGAGAGATGACGACGACGTGTGTGTGTGTATAAAAAGGATATATATATACACACTCACACTCATACTTAGCTAGGGTTGAGGAAAAGCAAGGATGCTGATGTTGATGCGCGGCTGAGGTTGAGGCTGACAAAATGAGATGAAGAATGAAAGAATGATGAGCGACGTGTTACATTTATTATCCAATGCTTTTTTTTATGATTTTTAAAATAGTCACATATGAAGGAAGGTCTTTCCTGCCTGCATTTAATAATCCTCCCGCTCCCTATCGTGTGTCCTCACCTGTTGTTTTTTATCAATCATCGTTCATTACATGTTCATTTTTTATGTCTTACATTCAAACACACACACATCACATTACAGTCTTCATGTACAGTCACTCTCAGTGTTCATTGTGATTGTGATGAACTGTTCTCTCTCTCTCTCTTTCTCATGGCCACATGACCATATTCAACCACTCTGTAAAGTACAGGGTCAAGTTTAACTCTCCTTCTTCATCTCAGTCATCCAGAAGAATATAAAAATGAAGTGAACGCTTTGCAATTACTACATTAACCAGCCACACACACACACCACATTACAAAAGAGGTACAGATGGAAGCGTGTGTAGATAGTCATCAAAATTATACATAAACCCATCTCATCACATCTTGCTTGTTTTCGACAGAGAGGAGGACAAAAAATAGAATGTAAAGAAGGTACACTCATTCAGTGTATTTGTCTCGAGAGTCAATTATTTATAACGAAAAATTTTTAATGCTCCTTTTTACATCCATAAATTAATCTATAAACACAGTTCTACTCCCTACATACCACCACCTCCTTCTACTCCTCTTGTTTACTCGAGTGTGTACTTGAGAGCAGGACAGCCAGAGGAAGAACAGGAGCAAAAATGAGAGATTGAGAGAGGGAAGCATTAAAAATGAGTGTAGAGAGAATGAGGAAAAAAAATAAAGTTAAAGCTCTTGTTAAAAAGAAGAGGAGGAGGCAAGTGTGTGGTGTTCGTTGATGTCGTAATCTTGACTCGATATTCATAATTATGTACCCAAGGTACGCCTACGAGGAATGGAATGGATGACTTCAACCAAGAGAAGAGAAGAGAGGAAGAAAAAAAATGTTATGTTTGTGTACACATACAATTATATCATTATGCTCCTGGCTGCTGGTGGTATTTTAAAATTGGCATTTAACATTATTACAACTAGCTAATCACAAATCTTTTTTTCAAATGTCAGCCTCCTCTCCACATCATTCACATCAGAGTAAAATTCTTGAACAAAAACTCATCATCAAGAATCAAGACCATTTTTTGCAGAGTTGCGAATTTTTTCAACCAATTTTTTTTCTTGGAGGACTTTGTAAATAAAATTATTAAATGTTTTTGTTGCAGTGTGTGTATTGTACAAGTGTGGACTGGGGAGTGAGTCATTGAGTTCCAAAAAATGGTGTTGTGTATGTGTGCGAGATGGGACAACCTTAGTAAATGCTCGATTTGCATATAATTCAAAGTCCTTCCAATTTTTCCTGCACACAATTAATGGATCGTAGATCGTAGTTTGGATGGAATGATAAGGGATTTGATGAGACAGCCAAGAAGATCTGTATACATACAATACACTTTATATCTGGACTGGACTGGATGCTGAAATTGGTACAATGGAAATTAGACGAGAGGGAAATTGGGTAAGTGGATGGACATGGAGAAGGACGTGAGTCTTCGTGTTGCGAGAGAGAGAGAGATGGAGGGGAGGGGAGGAGGAGGGAGAGTTTCATTGAGAAGGATTGAGAGAGTGGAAAACATTAATAACCATCCATGTTGGACTCACATTAAGCAAACAGTAACAACTTTGAGAATGACTTTTGATTGTTGTCAGTCATGCATGCATTTCAATATTATTGTGTGTGTGTGTGTGTGCAATAGAGTGTAGGGATTGAGAGCACGAAATCATCTCGTCGTTATCATCGTCATGTGTCTTGTCTTGTTATGATTATATTACGTATATTACGCATACATACGAATACATACTGTATAATATAAAGTTTATATATATAATTGGATTTGATTGCTCAATATCCTTTTCTTGGACTTACAAATTGGTCGACTGTCCCGCTGAGAATCTAATCCTGAATTTTTTTATTTTATAAAATTGTATGCTCAAATCAATAGTCACATACAGTACTCAAAATAAATATTATGTATTGAACAGCAAATATAATGGAGAGTCTATTTAAATCAATGACAAATTGCTTAATTTTCACTCGACTCAAAAAGACTTTTTCGACCACGTACAGTCTGTATTTTACATAGTACGGACTACCAAGCATGTGTGCATAATTTTTGCACAAAAAAATTAAACAAAGTATGTTGCATTGCGTACGCCAAGTATAAATTTTAACACACTGACACTCTCACTCCAACTTTTAGTTTTTCCGAAGAGAAATCTGAAGTGAATTGACGACCAGTAAATTTTTCATGACAATTTAAACGTATGAAAAAAAGAGAGTCAAAAATCATGGCAATGCAAATGGAAATGCATCAAAGTATTTAATATTTTTTTGTCCGACTTCTGTCTCCCTTTTATCTGTTTGATTTTTGCCGTACAAAATTCCTTTACAAGTAGAATGTGTTGTGTGTGTGTGTGTGTAATACACAATGTGTATTTGGTGTTTTAACATGTTCAGTGATTATGGGACATTTTATTCCGTTTTTTTGAAACTGTAATTATCATGCGGTCATTATAAAAGGAATGTAAATGATCTCCTCCTCCTTCTCCGTATCTCTGGCATCATCTCCATCCTATCGAAAAGAGAGCATCAGGGGAAAGATCAGGAGAGATTATTGATGAAGCCCCATGCCCCTCTCTCTCTCTTTGTTTTATAGCCACGTGACAAAGAAACACGGTCGGAGGAGTAAATCATCAACTTATTTTTTTGGGTAAATGGAATAATATTTTTTTTACTCAAAAAGAAAGATTAAATAATTCTCATTTTTTTGCAAATTAAAGGTATGAAAAATCCTTACCCTCCATAATATCTGATAGATTTGAAATGTGTGTTTCCACATCCCCTTCTCTCTCTCTCTCTCTCTCTTTCTTAATTTGTGTGTGTGTCTGTTTACGAGAGAGAGAGTGTGTGTGTGTTGTAGGTTGACTTTCAAAGTGAACTTTTTGGTGATGGTGGTGACAATAAAAACTGGCCTCTTGGTTGTTTTGCATCGCCTCACATTGTTGCGAGGAATTAATCAATGTAATGAGTGTGAGGGGGGGGATAGTGTGTGTGTGAGAGAGAGGGAGGGATGTTAGAAGAAGAAGAGGAGGTAGTATAAAATGTCCATATTATGAGAAGATGCATAAGGAAATATTTGAGTGAATGTAAAAGATGAGACTTTGAAGAGCAATAAAATGTAAAGCTGAGAGCCCGCCTAAAGCAGAGCAGGTCAACTCAAACTTGTGCTTTTATTCATTAGCCAGCAAAACACTGTTAACCTAGCTGTGCCCCTCACACACACACACACATGTAGACACACACACACTGTTCAAAAGCATGTATCGCCCTAAGAAGGATATAATATGGAAGGAAGGAAACATTTTAACAATCCAGATAACTAAGAGATTATTATAACCAATCTCTCTGTTATACGTACGGCGAGTGAGAGAGTGCATTAGATATTTTTTCAGACAATATATGAGGGTGTTGTGTTGTGATGGTGGCATGGTCAGTGGAAAACCGTTTTATTCACAAACCTACAAATGTAGTTTTTCCTCCCATCTGAATTTTTTTCTCCTGATTTTTCAAGACCAAACCAAACAGCCCCAGATCAAAGGGAAGAGAGAATTGAATCAAATTTAATTTCAACATATCATGCAAACACAGGTAAAGTCGGGAAGAGTTGGGAGAACAAGAGCAGAGCATCTCCATCAATTGCCAAGGGATGAAAGGGAACAAGAGCTTTGTCATGAAATTATGTACACACACACAGACACATACATTAGGTACACCGTGTGTACTGCCACTAATGCTCACAGCAATGACCAATTCTTCATGTCCTCAGGAATGATGGTTTTCAAATTTCAATTAGGAGAATTTCAAGAATGCTCCGAGATGAGCAGAGTCATGTGGGGAATAAAACAACAACAACAGGAAATCCAATTCATCGTCCACACACACACAAAACATATTATGGAGGATCTATACTATAAATTTATCATTGTACTCTCAGTACTCACATACTCGTTCGAGTGTGTGTGTGTGAAGGAAGGGAAGTATTTATGTTCCATAATATGTAACTAGAGGGGTACATTGACCGTGAATAAGGACTGCGGCTGTTATACAAGACGAGGAGAGTACAGGAGGTAAATTGATGATAAATCTTATTTCCTACATTTTACCCCTCTCTAAATAACAATGGAAGAGAGAGGGACACAGTACCATATCATCCCCCTCCCTCCAACTCACACACACACATCAGAAACACACACAATGTACAATGGTGAATGGAGTGCGTTATGATTTTGAATTATGATTTGATGACGTAGAATGTAGAGTAGGGATAGATACCAGATCCCTTCAGACAGTCAAAGGAGGAATCACAGACTGAGAGGTGATGGTGAGCCCTTCAACGTACACATTTTTTCCAGAGGATCTTCCTACAGAACAGGGCGGAAGGTTGTAAAGTCCCTTAGATTCTACACATACATGTAGAAGAGAAGGAGAAAAAAAACTGGGTTGTATGTGTCAGTCGTGTTGAAACGTTGAAAGGCGGCTTGGAATTCAAATGTTCAGAATAGCCAAGTTGATATTGGGATGGCACATTACAGTGCAGTACAGTAGAACACTTCGTTGTATGGAATGATCGAAATGAATCTGAAAAGTAAAATCTCTTCATCTTCCCTTTTCCCCCATATCTCTCCTCCTCATATAGTCCATACACACGCTTTTACCGCTCCACACATACACACAAGCACACAAGGTATAAAAGTAAATGTAAAGCTACTTAAGGAAAATTAAATGAATACACAAGATAAGATTCTCTTCTTTTGTGAAGGAATGAGCCCGGGTTTAGTCCTTTTATCTTTAGTTTTGACAATTTGACATTATCCCCGTCTCCAGTGGCTGCCTTTCGAGTTGCAGCTTCTCATTCCAGTCCCCACATACACACATATAAGTATCCATGTACGTGTGTGTGTGTTGTGTTTGTATGATGCACGGTGCACTTTACCTTTGGTATTTTTCCAATTCTCATCTCCGAGATTTTTTTTTCTTACCTGTGTGCTCCTGTAGCCACACGGCTGTACGGCACACACACTACCTTTGCTATTGATATTTCAAGTTTGGATGGAAGGAGGAGGAGGGAAAAGACAAGTAAAGTTTAAAGTTGAAAGCAAAATGTTTTATGTCTGCATTTGGTTGTTTCTCTGTACAGAATTGTTGACTCGACTCCTCGTGAAATGAGAGAATGGAGGCGAATCATGATGAGCAGCATCAAAGAGAGAGAGCGAGGCATACGACCACAACACTCACACACACACACCAGATGAGGAAGAGTAGAATGGAGAGAGAAAGAGAATTAAAAAGGAGAGGGAGAGAGAAAGGACGAAGACCGACAAGAAGGGAGTAAGAAGAAGACATTGCTACCTCGCTCCTGTTGACGTCCCATGTCCCTTGATTCATGAGTTATTTATGTTGTGAATTTAGGATCCAATATTTCCAGATTCACATCAACTCCGCCAACAAAACAACATGGTCCATCCTCCAGGGATCCCCTCTCTCCTCTCACTAACGTTGGAGTCTGGTGTCTCGGAGTATTGTGTGTGTGTGGACAAAGACAATGCCTTGGATTACCTCGTCTGGTCCAAGTATAGTCTTTTTTGTTGTTTTCTCGAGAGACAACAACTGAGTTTTACATACACATTTATACATGTATAATATTATTAAATGTTGAGACTCTCTCTCTCTGATCTGTGCATCTGTTCAAGGAGCTGAAACACTTTGTGAGAGAGAGAGTGAGAGTGTGTGTGTGAGAGTGTGGAGTCCACACTGTGGACTCATGTTATTCTCTATTAAGGCATGCTTCGCTTCACCAGTTTTCAACCTTTTTTTCGAACTTGCTTTTAATGTCCAACTAATGCACTACTTGGACGACTATTAAACTACGAAAACTACCACTACCCGTTCTCTCAGCCCACTGTCAAGTATGCAGGGCAATGTGAACGGTGGTCAAACTAACAGACAAATCCAGACACACACACACACACACACACACATAGGTATGACGATCTGTTCTGTGACAAAAGTTGAACACAAGTCTTATCATTTATTTTGACTTTTGCAGTTGTTTTTTTTCTTGATATATTTTCTATATAAATTATAATATGGGTTGTCCACATGTAAATGTACAGTGTGGATGAGTGTGTACGTGTACAGGCATTCAGAGGAGGATATTATAACCTTGCTTCCTTGCCTTTGTCCTTTTCTTGTTGTTGGGATTGTGACATTTTCTACATTTTATTTTATACCTACACGATGTGATCATCACAGGATAGGAGATCAGCGAGAGAGAGAGAGAGAGAAAATATAGAATTGTATACCAGATCTAAATGTTAATGCTAGCTGGTCAACCTCTCTCTGATTTAGTAGTTTGCTTCAAATCACCTTGTTTGAACTTAATGTTTCAGCTTCTTTTTCTTCTTTTTCTTCATCTCATCTCCTCCTCCTCCCTCCCTCTCCCTTACACTATATATTATTCTGCTTTTTCAATTGACGCTTTCTCAAAAAAGTTGTTATCTATTCCTCTTGTCCCTCCTCATCTTTTCCCTATTCTAACATGTAATATTGAGCAGTGAATGACATGCATACACGCATCTGTATCTCTCTCTCTCTCTCTCTCCGCTTGTGTCTCTGACCAAAGGGCTATCCAATGCAGTGGAACAAAAAGGTAAAATCAACTTTTTCTTACTCATTTAACATCCACCTCCTCCTCCTCCTCCAGTTCCTCATATTCTTATCGATCTACTACACCACATACCATTCCAATTCTCAATTCCAATTGATCAAATTTGAAGAAAAAAAATCAAATTGATTCGCCAATAAAAAAACAAACTTATGGCAAGATTAGAATATAAAATAAAAATAAAATAAACTCTCCATTTTTTTCCAACCCTTTTCATTCTCATAAAAAATACAATTGTGTTGACAATCATTTTTCATATGTGTCTTGTGTCCACTTAACTATCCACTCTTTTAATGTTCTACCTCCCTTCATCTTTGTCCACCACTATCTTCTTGTGTACAAGAGATGTAGAGAGAACATGCTACCTCATTTTTATGACAAAGTCCCATATATACAAAAGCAATGTATTCCAAATAGTACAAACATCATAATCAGGAGTCAATTCCGTTATGTAAGAAAGTGAACGAAGGAGGGATGTGGATGATGAGAGAGAGAGAGAGAGAGAGAGAGAGAGAAGATTGACAATATCATTTTTTCATCTTTTGATCCTCCACGTCCACACCAATATGGATAAATGACGAAGGATGTTCAAAAAAGATGGGGAAAAAAACTAGTACAACTTTTTGAACGGCAAGTCTTTCCTCCACACACACACAATGCGTGTGTGTGTGTGTTGTGTAGGCAATTAGAAGGAAAAGGTATGATATCACCACACACACATTGAAGGGGCTGGGGATGAAAGGAATATTTATTATAAAAATTTATAGAGAGAGGAGCGGGATGATGATGGCCATTGTTCAAAAAATTCCTTAAAGTGTTCAGAACTTGTGGGTTTGTGGTGTACATGTGTGTGTACAAGTGTATGTGTTGTGTGTGTGGGTATGAGGTTACTATTTGGCTGGTTGGGTAAATGGAAGAAGCCATTTATTTTTAGTGATCGACAAACTTCCGAGAAATTCCTGACGAGTGTGGCGGTGGAGATGATGGAAGAGAGCAAAAGCTTTTGTCAACACCTCAATGGAACACAAGAAAGAGAGAGAAAGAGAGAAGATGGAGAAACACGCCCTCCCAAGAGCAACGCCAATTTCAACTACCGCTCATAATCTATATCAAGAGAGAGAGGGAGAGAGGTGAGGATCCTTATACCTCCATCAAGCATCATCCTCCGCGTGTGTGTGATTGTTGTACATAAGAAAATATGAGCAACTTTGTTAAAGGCATGGTTTTTTCACACACACATCATATTCCCTCCATGTGCACAGTATGTACACACACATACATATGCATTGTGTGTGGGGATGTGGGTTAAAGGTGTGCAGGTCTAAAATGTTACGTGGATACAGGGAGAGAGGAAAAGAGGAGGAGGAGGAGGAGAAGGAGAAGAGGAAAGATTGAACGTGAAGTGTGAGTGTCAACAGAGAGAATTGAAAGAAATGTCTTGACACGGAGAGCAGAAAATCTTGATGGATCTCATGTACTAGGTAGTCATGTTCATGTTATACAATTGGAATTGAAAATGTACCTGTCCCTTCTCCATCCATCGCTCTTTCTCTCCCTCTGTCTATATCCTCTGCTAGGGTTTATGAGGGCTGCCGACATTCTTATTATTATACTTCTTCCCAAAATTGTTGACTCTACTCTACTCTTTTCTTTCCGTTGTCAATTTCCCTCCCCCCACATAAACGATATGATAGTACTGCATACGTGAAGGATTGTACATATTTATGTATGTTCTCAGTTCAAGTGTGTACTGAATTTCCACGCTTTTGATTCTACTCTGATCAAGTTCACTGGACAACACACGATACTTTGTAGTAATACAGGTAAATGGAAGCCAAAAACTACACGGAAATATTGACGACATTCACAAATTGATTCTAACTTCAATTACAAAAAATTTAAAATCGCATTCGATCCTACGATATCCTGTAACCAGTGAAAAAATAGATCTACTAATTGTTCCTTCTAGATATATTCTGCTGTAAATATTAGTTCGGTCAACCGTTGTCCTTGTCCTCTCAGATAATCGGAGGAAGTCTATAAATCGGGTCCACATACTACAGAAAAGCGTGGACCAACAAAAAAGTATGAATATAAAAAAATGTTATGGAAGTTGTACATAGAAAAGTACGATTATTTTACATGTGTAGAAGTACACCATGAAATGTGTGTGTGGGGAAGAAAAGGGAAATGTTCTTGTTGGTCTTAGACTTGTTCAGAACATATTTGAAAGAAGAGAGAGAGAGACAGAGAGGGAGAGATTGAGCCAAGGTTTTTCCTCACCAAAGGATATTGACTATTTTTATGTTGTACACCACCAAGACAACTCTCTGCTTTGTTTGATTTGTAGGCGTTCGCGTCGAGAACAAATAGAAGGAAAGTCACTCTCCTTAAAATGCCCAAGATGTTAAATTAATAAGTAAACATTCCATTTTTTCCATCTCTCTCTCTCTCCCTCTCTTTTCCCTTCATACCTCACATGACATCCATCACCCAGACACTCAGTCAGTTTGTTGATTTCTGTAGCCTCAGTGTATAAAAGGAGTATAAAATGGAAAATAGTACTATAACACACACTATTATAAAACATTACGGATACTCCAGACACACACAGGTAAATGGGATGGTGGGATTGGGATACATAGAGGCTGAAGCTATTTCGAGTTCAAACACCTCGAGGCCCTCCTTCACTGCAAATTTCCACTCACACACACACACACAACCTCTATTAGTCTAGAAGAACGACTTATCGTTAGCAGCAGAAAACTGTTTACTGTGATTATATATTTACGTCCTCTCTTTTTCTCCCCCCCCCCCCCCCCACTCTTTTCCTCGAGACGACTTACGACGACTCACATCTGACTCGACTCTCTTTACCAAGAATATGATGGAAGGAATATGAAAATGAAAATAAGTTGTAAAATCCACAGCAGGACACACTCACAAACTCCACTTGACATTCCAATCCGAGATCCGAGTCCTTCTTCTTCCACACACACACACGCACACACACTCTTCATGTCAAACTCTCAGTGAGGTAAACAAAACAAAGTCAAGTCTTCCCTTCTCAAATTGTATGGTGGCTAAGGCTAACACATCATATCATACTCAAGAATTTCTAATCCCATTACAAGGATTTTTTTTCCAAATGACAATTCAAAAATGTTTCCATCATATCTTACCAATTTTTCTGTTAATTGTCTCACATCTTAAAATACTGTCCTTACCTATATATAGGTTGAATATACTAAAGTAATTTTTCACAACTAGTTAACAGGGCTGGTTAATATCTGCGTCATGTTTTTCCAAGAAGAAAGTGTATTGACTCAATCCTTGACTTGATTTTGTCTCACGTAGTCGTGAACAAAATTTCCGAGGATGAGTAAGAGGGAAGTGAGACAAATTACGTCAGTCTCTTTCTTCTAAAGTCCACAAAGTTGACAGCGAGGGAAAGAAGAGACCTCCATTGTCTTTGAGATTGTTCTTTGTGTCATCCATCCAAATTTTCAACTACAATACAAAATTTAAAAATAAAACCTGCAATTTGTTATTTATCTCAATATCAGTTTATTAAATTAAAATAATTTATGGAACAAAATTTTGCCTTCTACCAAAACTTTAGTAACCTGACACTCTCTAAGAAATGGTGTGACTATTTTCCAAAATTGTCATACTTCATTAGTCATTCCTTGTGAAAACTTTGCAAACACACACACGCACACACACACACCACATACTAAACAAAAAAGAGTTTGAATAAGTACACACAACATGGAACAACATTTACAAATACTTTTATTCCTTTTAGCCTCACCTGGGCACCCCAAAAGTTTGAGTAAAAGGTGCGGCGTCAAAAAAAAAATTTTCAACTGTGTGGTTGTCCTCGTCCTTTAACTGTCATCTTATTTATCCATCATTAATAATCATCATAACTATAACTGGTGTAGGGAGTCACAGAGTACAAAGATGAGGTTAGAATAGTGAAGAGAGAAAAAAAATTTGTAAAAGAGAAGAGAAGAAGATCCTCTTCACACACTCACAATTTTCTTCTCGCAGCTTGGACCATTAAATCTGTATGTAATGTAAGTAGTAGTGTCATCCAATCTCTCAATATATACAAGAGATACACTATCCAAGGAAACATGAGACATATGTACAAGTATATCTCTCTAGTGATTTGAACGTACTCAACTTGGTCTGTATATCCCAGGCTACTTCTCTTCTGTCCAACAACCCATTTGACCAAGATGATGATGATGATGGAGGAAAAAAAATTACTTAGAAGAGACAAAATCGTAAAAAGCCTTGCTGTTTCTTCTCTGTTTGCAAGAAATTAATCGCCAAATGGTGGAGAACACATGTGCTGCTTCTGCTTTGTGTGTTTGTGTGTGTGTGTACTTCCCATTTGACACTCGTACGAGTCCCAGTACAGTGTATGTAGAGGAGACAGACAAAGAGTCAAGTGTGGAGAAAAGAATGTCAAAAGCAGTAAAATAACTGGGGAAGATGTACATTCGTGAATTTTCCTTATAATAATGTTGACCGCTTTCCATTGTATCGTGTGTGTGTGTGTGGAGGGATGGATGGTTAAACTAACTATAGCCATTTGTAACTAGAACAGAAACCTGTTGAGCAGTCCATCGAAATGGAAATGAATATGAGGAGAGTATACTGTAATACATACAGGAGAGAGAGAGATAATATAGAATTAGATGGAAAAGAATGTGCCACAAGATTCCTTGTTTAATTTACATCCATCTTCATTTTACTAATGGAAATTCATCGTATTTTTTTCTCAAAATTTAACAAGAACGAGTTGAAACAGCCGCACCACTATAATCGCATCACACACACGTAGACAAACACCGTATCTACAGTTCTCAATGCAGAATCCTCTTCTTTTTTATACATTTTGACTGTCTCCTGTACTTCTTTTAAAACACATTTTATAAGTAATATGTTATTACAGTATTGAGTATTGTCTTTGTTGACCAAGTTGATTCTTTAAACTTAACATGTTCTTGTTCTTATTCTCCTCTCCTTCTAATTGATTTTTTAAACTATTTTCCCCCTTCAACTCTTACTGTACTTTTACAAACGACAATAAGTGGATTTTGAACTCCTTGTATAAATAGACGGTGTAAAAGTATACGTAGCATGGCACATTGTGAGGGCATAGTAAAGTGTATTTATTTTAATTTGCTAAAAGCGTTTCCACTTTAAAATAATAATGTACAAAACATACGATATACAAATGTAAATACGACCCTCTTTCATCTTCACGAATCAACGCTCCATTCCTCATTATTAAATTTTATTGACTTTTTGCGGCCAACTAACTTTATCATTAAATTTGTTGAGTTGATTTTTGCAAAACATCAATTTTTTTCTATAAAAATGACTTTCAGCAGCCAAGTACAACATTTCAATCATGCCAAAAATAGTGAGAGTGTGTGTGTGGGGGGGGGGGGGGGGG
>WJFB01000375.1:0-67547 GCA_009870185.1 Pygmarrhopalites habei | reverse complement strand
ATTTGTCAAATTTTCTCTCTCGACATGGCCAAGTTCAATTTAAAGCAGAGAAAATTTATGCATCTCACATTTTTAAATAAAAATCAAAGTTTGACTCAGGTGCAGAAAGCTTGGAGGTCCTATTACAAAACGAAAGAAGCTCCAAGTTTTAAGGCAATCAAAGAATTTGAATAATTACGAAGAGACAGGGAGTGTGTTGGCCAGGAAACCACCGGGTAGACCAAAAACAGTGAGAGGGAAAGAAAACTTGACCGCAGTGCAGGAGATAATTGAGGTGCACCCCCGAACGACGGCAACAATCATGTCAGGTAAGATGACTAACAAATAAACTTTCTCCCTACTAATCTTTCCTCTTCACAGAGAGACTTGGAATTTCCCGAACGTCCCTACGGCGGCTTATAATAGACTCCGGTTTCAAGCCATACCGTCCCATTCAATTTCAAAAATTGGTTCATGGTGATCGAGAGAAACGGCTCGCTTATTCCAAGACCATGCTACGCCGTCAGCAAAAAAATGTAACTTTTTTTGAAAATGTCTCTCTTTGTGTGTGTGTTGTTTTCTGTATGTGTTATGTGCGTGTTGTTTTGTGCATGTGTGTGTTGTCTTGTGTGTGTGTCGTGTGTGTGTGTTGTGTGTGTGTTTCCATCTCTCTGTGTGTGTATCCCTTAAACTAAAAAGTTGAAATTTCCATTTTAGCGAAATTTCCTTCCTCGGGTTTTGTGGACTGATGAGTGCGTGGTCAAAACGAACGGAGCATGAAACCGGCGCAATGACATTGAGTACGCTAGGGAAAATCCAACACGGCACAGAGAGGTGTCAATGTCATTTCGGAAGGTGTGCGTTTGAGTGGGCATGTGGAGTGGCGGATAAATTGGACCATTCTTCTTTGAAGATACCTGTGATGGTGATTCATATTTGCGAATGCTGAATGAGGAGGTCGTCCCCGCTCTTCAGGAACAAGGAATCCTTCATCACATCATTTACCATCAGGATGGAGCCCCTGCGCACTATGACAGACGAGTGAGGGATTGGCTCAATGAACATTTTGAAGGCAGGTGGATCGGTCGGGATTTTCCCTACATAACCTGGCCCCAAGGTCACCTGATCTGACTCCACCAATTTTTTTTCTTTGGGGTAAATTGAAACAAGATATTAGGCCACATCTCCGTGACGACATGCAAGTACCTGAACTTCAGGAGGTCATCAGAAATCATGTCGAAGCCATAGCAGACGATCTCATCAAAAAAAGTTGTAATGCAATTGAAAAAAGGTTAAACAAATGCACAGGGGCTAATGGTGGTCATATGATTTATAAATGACTTGTTATTGTTACTCTTATTGTATTTAATAAACGTATGAATGATTCTATAACACTTTGACTTTGGCATCATTATAACCAGGCATAAAGTTTTGGTCAGGATAGAGTGTGGACAAATTTTTTCTACGACGGGATCAATAGTGACGAAGGGTGGCGCCATTGACATGTCAACTTTTGACCCCGTCATAGAAATTGACCCGGACCACTTCCATGTTTTGTGGAATTTAATTCCCTTTCGAATGAGCCTACTGCCATCGAAATCTTATGTCAGGAAGTGACGATTCCTCCGGGTTGTCCCCGTTGGAAAAACTAAAATTATCGAAAGCCGGATGTCAATGTGATTCCTGGCCACCCCTGTCATCGGATTCCGACACAAGTAGACAATTTGAAAAGGGGAAGAGTTTCCCTTCAAAATGAGCCCACTCACAAGTCATTGTGACGACGGGGTCAAAAGTGGCCAAGGATGGGGCCCGTGCCATGTCATCTTTTGACCCTGACATACGATTTGGCTGAGACCACTTTCATTGTGTGGGGAACTGGATTCCCTTTCAAATGAATCCACTCCCATCAAAATTCTATGTCAGGAACGGCCATATGACTGATTTGACTACGGTGATTTCACGGAGTGACACACCCCCCCCATGTCAATTCTGGACAAAGTGGTTCCCAGGTCAAAAGCTGAATTGGAGCTGTCGGGCCATGTCTTGGGCTACTCAGAAAACCCAGGATGGGAAAAATCGGATGACGGGCCCGTCCAGGACACGCTATGACATCACACCAAGTTTTTGTTTGCAATAAAGTGGGGTTCTTGGTGGTCACAGTTTGGCCATATGGAGCCATGACATGTCACCCCTCCAAAACACCACGTATCTGGTCCGGTATATCATTGGCCATTCGGGAAGGGTAAACTCGTCATTTTTGGTTGACGAGGGCACTCAGGACACACGACAATGTCCCAAAAAAACGTGAAAAAAGTGCGGTTTTACATGTTTTTTGGTCACTTTGGACAAGGCTGACACGGGCCCCCCTGTGACATCCGGTGACCCAAACCAACAGATTCCAAAATCCGAACGATAGCAGATTACGGATCTTTTTGGAATTTTTCAAAAATCTGTCGTCTTCGAAAGTTATTCAAAAACAAAATGTGTACCCTATTTCTGGCCATCCCTGTAGACAAGGTAGAAAGTCAGGAGGATTCTGTCATAATTCTTTCGGTGGATAGGACAGTTGTCTCAAATAATTTCTGAATATTTTCTCCATGGCCATTCCCAATCCAGAATAAACTTGCCTACGCTTCCCCACACACACACCTATGCACTCTCTAGTACAATGTATTCCCATTAGCATTAGCTAAGAGAGCGAGCGTGTATGCATGAATTATGCAGCCGTGTACCATGCTTTTAGGTAATTGTCCAGTCTTTGTACTCCATTCCAATGTTTTAGACCATGGAGTAGTCGTCACATGTGAATCTAATTTAAATGGAAAAAAAACGAGACTCTCCCTACCTAAAAAAGAGGATTCCTTCAGATTTCCCTCCTTTGGTACAAAAAAAACTGGGTTAAGTAAAATATAGAAATTTATTCGTACATTTATGTGTACAGGGAGTGAGAGAAACCCTGACTCAGGTTGTTCACTAGCCGTGATTGAGATGGTGAGTTTTTTGTTCACAAAAGGGAGGAGGAGGGAAAAACAAGGGCAAAGGTTCATTCCTCGATGGGGGTAATGCATGCGGGGTCTAAGACAGGAAGGAAAGTAGCTATGTGTATGTATACCCATAACATGTACTTTCTCCATTGTAAAAAGAAAGATGTATGTACATCTTGCTTTCCCTTATAATTTTTCAATTTTACGTCTCCACCCATTCACAAGAAGGGGAGTCACGGATAGAGAGTGAAAGAGAGAGAGAGATATGGGAAATAGAATGAAATGGCTATGGAGTATGGACGTTCCTCGGAACGGAAAAACGAGGGAGAAAAAAGTTTTTCACACGACTCTCTCCCCACCCCACCCCTCCAGTCTAAAAAGAGAGAGGAGAGGAAGAGAGAGAGAGAGAGAGAGAGAGAAAGAGAAAGCGGAATCAAAAATCCGTTACTACATTTTTGTTGAATCTGTATCGGTCCTTTCTTTTTTGCTTTCTCACAGCTCATGTAATGCATGGATATGTTACACTGGGACTACAATGTAGTGAGTGTATATGTACATCTGTACATGAGAAATATACATGAGAGGGTAGCTGAAAAAGGGATTAAAAAATAAAAATGAGTAGGAAATATATCCCAATTTTTTTGAGCATAGCTGGAGAAACTAGGAGAAAAAACTTAATAAACATGAAGGAGCACAAAGTGGAGGGAGAAAGAGAATATGGAAAGGAAAATAAAAGGGAGCATAATAGATAATTGATATGGATGGATGCTCATATTATTGTTGTAGAGTCAGACGTCAATGTGAAGGAGGAGGCGGAGGAAGAAGAGGGAGAAAGTGAGCCTTTGGATGGTGGTTAACGAAATATAAGGGAGTAGATAAGAGTGTTTCAGTAACATGGAGTCCATGCATACATACACAATGGGAATACATGCTAAAAAATTTCCCCACACAAAAAAGAAATCAGGCTATAGGAAAAAGAAATTTCTCTGTCTCTTCTTTTCTCTCTATTCTCGACTATAGTGTGTGTCTGTGTGTACAGCCAGACTAATGGCTATGAATTTGAGTTCAGTTTCATTTTGAATCAATTCCACACATGCATACATCCCATATCCCCGTCACTGGAGTTCCTCTCTCTTTTCTTTTATCCATAAAGTGAAAGTTGGATATAAGCCACACACACCCAACCCATACCTACTTACGTGTAGGAATTGAGTTGGAGCTGGAAGGAGGTAAGTAAATTGAAAAGAGAAAGAAAAAAACCAAGAAAGAAAAGGAAGAGTACGAGAATGTGGTTTTTTTGAAAAATATGGTGTAATGGAAAGTGAGGAAGAGAAAGTCCAATGAGGAACCAAAGGTAGTGTATGTGTGTGAATTTTGGTGGGTGGGATGTGACTGAATTTTGAAGGACGAATATTGAGGAGAAAGAGGAAGGGACGCACACAACGGGACGACGACAACGACAGTTTAGAAAGAGTGAAGAGCCTTCAGGCAATTTTTCTCCGTTAGCTTTCCATGTAAATGGAAATTGGCTAGAGACAGGTAGACTGAGAAATTTTTTCCACTACACAGAGAAAGGAGAGAGGCGGGCGAATATTTGAGACTGTAAAATTCATGTTGATGACAATGTCAATATATGTATGTATGTACACAAGTCTTTATATTTTTCAAAGGAAAAAGATGCTTGGACGCATAGATATGTGCACACACGTATTGTATTATGCTGTGCCGTACTGTGTACATGTACTCTTCGTAATTGTCATTATATTATTCTGGAAAAAATTAAAATGTAATGCCATTCTACTTTCTCTCTCTCTCAGACTTGTACCGTACGTTGTATACCCTCATTCTATTCAACAAACTCTGTGTGTGTGTTTGATTCTCAAACTTATTCCAGTCAGGCATATGAAATATTTTTATTCTCTCGAAACAATTTACTACGTAAATAGGAGAGAGAAAGAGTACATTGAAATTTTGTTGAAGAGAGTCCTCATTTTTCTCTCATATTATGTAATTCAATATTTTTTTGAAGTTTACAAGAGCAATCATCAATTGAGCTCTCCCTCCTTTTCCCGAATACATAATGAATGTTGGAGGAGGAGGAGGGGCATATTAAATGAGACTAAAGTAAAGGTATGCCTGATTATTTACTGAGAGAGAAAGAGGGAACAACTCACATGTGTGTGTAGGTACACATACACAATAATGTACAAGGTTCATGCTCAGGGAATCAGAATTTAACCTCAAAGTGAAAGCAGGAAAAAAAGAAAAGAGGGAAATGGTATGGAGTGAGCGAGAGAAAGTTGAGGACAATGCAGAAGAGTACGAATAGAAGCTAATATTTAATGAAGGTTAGGATTAAAACATTGCTCCGCCACGGGACAAAACGTGGTATTGGCATGAACCAATCAAGTTCATAATGTTCATTATAATCTATGTACTTTCACCTCACTTTCTCTCTCTCACACAAAACATAATAATATTTCAGTGCAATGCCATAATACTTGATTCAACATTTGAATGCTCGGTGTGTGTGTGTCGAAAGTGGGACTGCAGGCGAGAAAATATGGTATATGTATATACATGTGTGTGTATAAATATATTTACATTGAGTGTGTGTGTGTACCTATACAAAATAGAAATGTTTCTATCTTCCCTCTCATTCTTCAGTGGGACTGTTATTTGGCCTGGGGTATGCAAGACTATTGATTTGATTTGTTGACGTCAACAGAATTTTTATTCCTCTCACTCAACTCTCATACACTAATCCTCTGTCTCCTTGTTCCTGTCTTTTCCTCGGCTTTCTCTCTCCGTGGGGATTTATGACAACTTCCATTCCCACACTGCATATATATAGGCAATACACAGAGTACAGAAAATCGAGGGAAAATGCAATCTCTTTTTGTGTCCAAATGCACACTGCAGTCACTCTGTCCTTGTTTAAATGCTGAATTACAGACTGAGGAAAAAGGAGAGCGAAAGAGAGAGGGAGAGAGAAATAGAGAGTCCATTGTAATGCCTCCTTTGAGTTTCCTCTTTCTCTCCTCTCTCTCTCACTCTGCTGATTTACTGATTGTTTTATTTTCATTATAATGGCTGAGAGAGAGAGAGAGAGTAGTGTGTGTTGGGTATAGCGCTTGAAATCTTTTCTAAAAATATGGGGGAGAGTGTATTTGGATCCTCGTAAATTTTTAATTTCTTCAACTTATTTTTTATGGAGAGTGTATATTTTGGTGTTTGATATATTTGGGAGCTTCCACTCTACGACGGAGTGCATAAATATAGCTCTTTTCATGTACTCAACCTTTTCCAAACTACATTCTACCGTACCGACTCTTCTGTTCAAATATCTACTGCTCTTTTATACATTCACAGAGTGGAGTGGCTCTGGATTTTAATGTAACTTGTACGCTAGTTTTCTTCTTTTCGTTGGCTTCGGCTGCAGCTGTGTGTAGTCGAGAGAGTAGATTATTGATAGGCAAGTGCTGGCCAGTGTACTGTAGAATGGAGAAAGTTGTTTATGTGAGGAGGATGTGGAATGGAAAGAAAAATTTTTTCCAGAGAGAGAGAAGAAAAAGGTATGAAGAACGGAAGGAGAGAAATGGAGAGACTTCTTTGTGCACCTGCACGTGTATACAAAATGTAATAATAGTCAACGTATAATTATTCTGTTATATTTTTTCCTTCTCTTACATGCATAAACTCCTAGAGAAAAGGGAGAAAGAGTGAGAGGAAGAGAGAAAAAATTGAGAGAAAATTCCCTATAAAGAAGTTGTCTTTTACCTCCTGTAAAAGAGAGAGAGAAAAAAAGTTGAAGGGATTATGAGGTGCTTTTGACTGCTAGAGAGAAAAAATTCGGCCTAGAAGAAGATGACGAGGTAGGAGAAAACGACGGACAGATTTCATTTTTTGCACTAGTCTTTCTCAACGTTCCATACTTTTGCTGAAAAGAGTGAGAGAAGGGGGAAAATCGAGCTGTCTTGTCAAATGAAAGAGAATCTCACTCACTTTTGCATCCTGATTTTTTTTGTCGGGATGAAATAATAAATTTTGTACCATTTCTCATGATCCTCAAGAAAATGAAGTATTTTGTGAACAGTCAGTTGTAAATCATTAGATTGTGTGCAAAAAAATTGTGAGTATAAAAATTACACAGTGGATGTATGCACCCTATTAAAATGTGTGCGTGTTTTAGAAAGAAAGTGGAGTGTGATTTAACTAGAGAACGTATTAAGTACACATGACAGCTTTTTTGGTTGAAATGGAAAAGGATGGGAGAAAGGAGTAAATTTAGTTTGGAGACAACTTTGTAGCTTTTTCCAGATTATTCATCCTGAGAATAGAATGAAGGGTTGTGAGGACTGAGGAGAAAGGAAAAGAAAGTATACTAAATTCCATTAGCACGTAACAGACATTTATTAGGTTTAAATACTTGGAAATTGTGTTCTCTGTGTGTGTGTGTATTACGTATGTGGTTTTGAGTGTAGAGAGGAGAAGGAGAAGGAAAAGAAAGTAAGAGTGATGAAATATTATTTCATGTTGAGAATTGGTAAAAATACCACACACGCCACGACTGACAAGCACAATGGGTAAATAGCAAGTAAATGGAAGGAAATGAAACTGGGTCTGTGAGTGTGTGTGCGTGTGTGTAGCATCTTTCCTAAATTCATGTTTGAAAGGATGAGAGAAAGCGAGAGAATGAAGGAATCTTTCCTTTTCTCAAAATACAAATACATAAAGCTTTTCATATTTTAAATTTGGGATAGTGTTTTCCACTGGGGAAAGTGTACGAAGGGAACTCTCTTTCCAGAGTACAGAGGAGTGCTAGTGGTGGGTTTGCGAGTTACTCGTGTGAAAAAAATAGAGAAGGAAGGATTTTGTCTGTCTGTGTATGAATTACATTTGGCATGGAATGGCATTGAATGTGCAGATATGAGGGAAAAGGTAGACACACTTTCACCATCCACTCCCTTTCTTTACTTTCTTTTCAAAAGATGGATCAAGCGAGGAAGTCTGTCTGTCTCTCTGTTACTGTGTGTGTATGTAGGTTCTCATGCTGTGAGTCGAAGAAAGAAGATGAGAAAATTCTTTAATGCTCTCTGTCCCTGTGTGTGGGTGTGAGTGTGTGTTTGTGTGTGTCTGAATCTACTCAGTTCAGAGAGGGATTCAAACTGACTTACATATCAAAGTTTTTCCACAATTTTTACAATTTCCATTGAAATCGAGTGGACTAATAATATAGCCCTACTTTCACTCCTACGGAAGAAAAGGGAAAATGTGACCAGAGTAGAAAATGAGGGAATACTAAACGATTTTCATCTACCACGATTTTCAGATTAAATCTCAATTTAATTTTAGTTGTATGAAAAATGTTAGAAAAATTTAAACAATTCACATTTTTCTGTAAATTAAAACTTTTACTTGCATATAATTCTGTTCAACTCAACTTGAAAAAACGTCTCCTGTCGGTTTTTTACAACATGTTTATAAATCACAGTCTGCTCAGACTTGCGTGTCTGTACACTAGTAATCATAAATTTTGAGTGTGTTTTTTTACTAAGTAAAATAAAAGACTTGACAAAGGCGTCATGATGAGTCATTTATGTTTGCTTGGGACAACCTTCTTTCACATAAGAACACACACACAGTGTATAAAGTACTGTTGTTGGAGAGTTGGAAATTTTTTTTAAAAAAAACTACATCACAAACTCAATTCACTGGTATCCAGCGTGTGTGAGTCTGGTCACAGAAATGTGACGAGAGTAGAGAAAGGGAGAGAGAAAGAGAGGCGCTAAAGCTGAAAAGCAGAGTTGGAGCTGACAAAGATATGGAATGTACATGACATGAAGGATGGGAGTATAAGAGAGAAAAATACGAGCAGGCTGAATGGATGCGTGCATGAGTGCATGCGGGAGCATCATAATAATAAAAAATATTCTCTCTCTCCTTACGTATCTTCACACATACAGAATACAGACACACACAGGGAGAGAGGACACAAGAATTTAAAGTCGGTGTGGTGGTAAATTTGACTTGAGTACAGTCTACACATTCCCCTTTCTCTGCCCCTATCTCTCTCTGTATAAATGGACAGTGTGGAATGAAACGAAGCAAGTACGTTGAAATTATGTGCTCCGCATCTTGTTTATCGTTGAAAGAAATCTGACTTCCCTCAACTCTGATGAGGAGGGTCGAGACTGGTGGGGGCAGATTGGATTGTGGTCTTTTAAAGACCAGCGACGCTGTCTCTAAAACTTTTCACTGGTTACTTATATTTTTTCAAAAAGAAGCAAAGAGAAAGTATATGGACCGTGGGATTCAATATCATGACTCAGTATAACAAAATTTACCCCCTTATTTTTTTAAAAAAATTGTCGATACTTTTTTGGAAATATAAATAAAAATTTGAGATACACTATTAAATTCTCCATTATAAAATTTGGAGAGGTCAGTAGGAAGAAGGATGTGGGAGGAGAAGGAATTTGTGGGACAATTGTCCACCAAGATTTTGTATGTAGAAAGGCGCGTTGAAGCGTGTGTCTATGTTTGGGGAGGAGTGGACGGGAGTAAAAGTTGAGTCCAGTTTTTTTGGGAATGCAAAAATCCATAGAGTGTTAGAGAGGAGGGGGAGGGTGGTAGTAGAACCGTGGAAATTTTTTTTTCCTCATGGACGACGAGACGAAAGACGAACTATGGGGAAACAAGGTCAAATAGCAAGAGAATCTCTCTAGTCGGTATAAAAGTAGACAGGGTTCAGAGAGAGGGAGAGAGAGAGAGTTGCAGACAAGGAAGAATGGGAGACAGTCGACATGTATGAAGTATCTATAGTTTATTTTCCTCGTAAATCTCATGGTTCATTACGCTAAAAGCTTGCCACCCAAAACGCCATGTGTACTACTATCCCATATCTGAGTGTGTGTGCCTGGATGTGTGTGTGTGGATATGTCTATGTATAAACATTGCAAGGAGTACAGTGGATGAGGTGGAGGAGGAGAAGTATGCAAGGAGGATATTTTTTCCTGAGCTTTGCTTTTACTTTCTTTCAAACTCACCGATTCTTCCTTCACCATCTCTTGCTCCACTCTACTCTGTCTTCCTGCTCTATGAGTTCTCCTCATAAGATATGCAGGGAACTCATTTCTGTCCTCATTTCAAACCACCCACATACCCCATTTACATATTCACATCACTCATACATGGATTTTATTTACCCTCCCAACACACCAACTAAATTCCCTACCTTTCCACCACATTCACATTCACATACCACTCACAGGCACAAGCACAGGAAACAAAACAAACTTGGATGAGGGAAAGAAGGTTGTAGGAATGTGTACCTTGGTTTGTGCGTTGCAGAAATAGGAAAGAAAATAAAAATCAAATCCCACCCTGGAATTTTTTATAAGCTGTACGAATTTGACAAATTGTTTTTTTTGAGAGAGGAGGGAGGGGGGGGGGGTGGAAGGAGTTTGCGGAAAAAACTTTTTGAGAACCGAATTTCACATGTTAAAGGGAAAAAGTTCTCATTTTTTTCTGGAATATTTTCAGCATTTATTTGATGGCATGAGATGGTTTTTAAAGTTTTGCAGATTTTTTCCCCTGTAAATGTGTTTTGACTACGTGATGGAAGGAGAATGGATATGTAACATGCAGGCACGTATATGAAGGGAGTGGACGAAGTGTGGGTGTGTGTAGTTGTAGTTTCGAATTTTTTTTGATGGACACAGGACGAGGATTAAATTTATTTTAAATTTATGGTGACAACTGACATGGGATGCGGATGGATGAGCTTTGTCTTTGTAATGTAATAAAGTGCTTTTTCTCTACATCCAGACTAAATATGATCATCAGTCAATCTGTGTCTGTGAGTGCGAGTGTCTATGTGGGAAGAACGGAAAAGCCATTACTAGTTCACAGACCCTATCCTCAAATTGCTTTTATTTTAATAAACATCCGTAATTTTAACCTATGATGATGACATTGGATTGTGGTTGTAAAATGAAATTGAAATATTGTTCATTAGGTACGATGACTAATACTTAATAAACTAATCAAAATTTTTTGCTTCTCTTTTGTGTTTTTGACAGGTTCTACTGGGATCTTTGTATGTTGCTACTGCTCGTGGCCAATCTCATAATACTTCCGGTAGCCATCTCATTCTTTAGGTGAGACTCCAACTGTTTTTTATACAAATTAAAATTGTACATTCCATTCTTTTGACAAGATTTTAATGTGTTTATGTGATCGATTAATTTGTTAATTTTTTTGAAAAAATTTGAATGTAACCCATTCATTATTTTTCTTTCTCTCTAAAATCCTCAGAGATGATCTCAGCATCCGTTGGATTGCGTTCAATTGCCTTTCAGACACTATCTTCCTTGTCGACATTGCTGTCAATTTTCGCACCGGTAAGAAGTCACCTCAATTAATCCCTTTGTGATTTTAGAATAAATGTGTACAAGACAAGAAATCCATTTATCAACTCTCTCTGTAAATGGATTTTGTATATGATCATCATATTGCAATTTTCTAAGAAAGTTCCGCATTAATTCCATATAATGTACATTGCATTCCCTCTGACCACAAGACGCGCGCCGCGACACATTTAAGCCGCCCATCGAATGAACGGCATATGCTACAAAGTTTTGTGCTCGCTTAATTTAATTCAAATGGATGTCTGTCTACACATACACACAAACACACGCAAGAAGGGAATTTCTTGTTTGTTTGATCCTTTGTCTCTAATTCCCGTGTGTTGCAAAACAGAGAAAGACAGAGAGTACGGGGACTTCATATATATAAAAGTTGGCATTGATTCCACATGATGCAGAGAATTTCCAGTTGAGCAAAACCGTTCAATGTGAACCAAACACACACACACACACACACACACACACACGTCTATCCAACATATAGGGAAAGCACAAACCTATCTTTTGTGTGTGTGAGTGTGGATGTGATAGTGTAAATATTGTGATTCCATTAATAGTATCGATCCCCAAGACAGACAACAGACAGAGGGAAAAACAGACACAGAGCCAGATTATTAATACACGTGTATGTTCAACATATATACACACACATTTTATACAATGTAGCTTTGGTTGTTAACTGAGCAAATCATACGAGCAAAATAAAACAAAAATACAAAAGTCTCATTGCGTAGCTCCATTCCATTCTAGTGTACACATGAGGAGAGGAAAGGAGCGGAAAAATTTAGATGAGCCAAATAATGAAGGGGGTAACTTTCTCCCAATTCTGTCCTTTTTGTGTTCAAAGAATATTTGCAAATGTGTATGTATAGAAGGACACAAACAATATGGTATATTTATGTGCGAGCCATTCCAAATATATGTGGTCATCACATCAGGACAGTAGGAAAGATGGGAGGAGAAGAAGGAGAGGGTAAAATGAGGACAGGGAAGAGAGAATATTCGTTCACGATGGCTACTACTAAATTAGGAAAATATGCTAAACAACGACAATATTGATGAGGACATTCGTGTGACTGTGGAGTTCTGAAGGCTTAGACTGGTGAAAAGATAGTGTAAGTGTATGATATGGTGTGGTGCGCAGGGGGAGACGGACGAGTTGAGTGGAAGTTAAATGAAATAATTATTAATTGCCGGAAGACGTAACCTTGTCTTGTATCAGTCCATTCATATACAAAAAGAGAGACAAAGGGAGGAGGAGGGCTCAACAATTACCCAAATGGAACAAACTGGTGACTACATTTGTCCATTTCTATATATACATCATACACACACACACTGTAGGTACATAAATATAGAAATGGAGGAGGAGGAATATGAGTATCATACATGTAGGTATACCTCCATCGCTCCGGTCACCGTCATCGTTGTCTCATCTTGAATTCATGGCTTAATCGGTCTCTTTCTTTTTCACTATGCAGTTGTCCAGACTTTCTCCATATAAATACATATATGTTGAGAGAGAGAAAGGAGGAGAAGGTTATAGTGAATTTTCATGTGGATTTGTAGAGTCCACAGCTAATATTGTTCCATATTTAATCATGAGGTGGTTTCATAGTAACCCTTTGGGTGGCCCAAAAAATCTGAAAACACAATTTGTGAACAACAAACCATAGAATCCAGCCCTCCCACTTGCCTTCCTTCCTTTCAGTCCGTATATCTCACACACAAACACACGCTTCCTTCTTTCTTGCATTTTTGATTTTTATTCATTTCCACATCAAATATTGATAAAGGTAGAGAGAGTGAATAGAAAGCGGACATTTGAATTTTTTTTTTATGATCATTACCGAAATCTATTTTCGATTTCAACTCATTCTAAATTAATGTACTGTCTCGATTGAACAACGACTTGTTTTGAGTCATAAAACAGAAATTTTTAATGACGTCATATGTGAAAACTGTCAGTCACTTTTTGCTAAAACATCAAAATAGAAGACATTTCGGACTTTAATTTTGATACTATTGTAGGTATACAAAGTTTTTTTTTTAAATCTCAGATTAAATTGTTAAATTCGAAGCGGACATGGGAATAGAAGCTTGAAAGTCTTTTTAATTTTGTTTGTGATGTGCGGGGGTGGGATGAGTGAGTGAGAGTGTGTGTGTGTCAAATTTTAAAAAAAGAAAGGGTGAATTGTTCAAGTTGAAGCTTTAAGAATGGAGAAGGGGGGAGATGAATAAAGGATGAAAGAAAGTAGGTTGGATGAGGAAGAGTTTTGTGAATGTTCGACTTCTCATTGGAATACTTGGACTACTTCCGCTTGAAGTTGGGGAACACTGCCATGCTAATAGGTCTAACTGTTCCGTTTGGAAAATCTCTCTCCTCTCCTCTCTCATCACATCCCATCAAGAGGAGGCATGCAGGCAGATCCCAACCCAAGGTTTTTGTGTACGAGTAAGGAGAAAGCGAGTAGGGAAAGGAGAGAGGGAGAGAGAGGCAGGCTGGCATCATGAGGATCCGAGGGATCAGAGGCAGGCAGATTGCGAAAGTTATAGCTTCGTTGTGGCCATGGTGACTTCCTGTCAGAGAGCGAGAAAGGGAGAGAAAGGGAAAGAGCAGTCGACGACTTATGACTTGCTCTTCTCCAATATCATGAACGGGAGATGAGAGAGAGAGGGTGGGGGATAGGGAAAGAAAAAGTTTTTCGAGTCGTTCGTCTTGTTGAATTCAAGTCAGTGTGCAAAGTTTAGATGCAGACTCTTGGAGACTGGAAGGCTGAGGCTAGGCTATCATGGCAGGGATGCATTCATTCATTTTAGACATGCTGCGCCGCACTACGTACGTGTGTGTATGTGTTTGTACTCCCCCTCCTAAATTCCAGTCCAAACTTTGTCATCACCATTACACATCCCCCTCTCTCTACTCGCTCTCTCTCTATCTCTAGCTACTCTCTCTCTATCATCATCCTTGTGCAGAGGATTGCTCAAGTCATACCACAAACTATTTCCCTCTTTCTTCTTTTCCTTTCCTCCTTTCCCTTTTTATACACACTTATAATGTGGGGGATGAAGATGGGGAAAAGGGCACTATGCATACCAAAACTCGTTTCTCTTTCTTTCCCTTTCTCCGTTCTTTCACTCGTGACTCATCTTCAGATTTCTTTTTAGAATCTTATTTTCTATACACTCACACACACACCCTTCCTTTGTGTGTATGTGCATCTCTCTCCTCTCATTAATTATATTAAACCCATCAATTAATCCTTCTCATTTTATTGTCTGGATCACGGAAATTATGAGGGAAGAATTCTTGATCCTCACACTTTTCACTGTTTCAGAGTTTCGCATTTACTATTCCAGAAACAAGTCACTCATAGAGTTCACTCAGTTCCGTATCTCAGTTCATCTTGTTCAACGATGGGGAATATACTTAACCATGTATACATAAAAGTAGAGACGGAATTGGGTCGCGATTTCATGCATATTACAATGTAATGTCTGTGTACTAATTTTAAATGACAAGTCATATACATCCTCGAAATTTAAATTCGAGCAAAGTAGCTCAGGAAATTTGACTTTTTCTTTTTCCGTACATACCACATGTGTCCACCACCGTACATAGTACATATGTAGTCAGCATGTACACACAGGATAAAAGAAATCGGAAATGTATGGTGAAAGTAGGAAAATTTAGATGTCAGCTTTTTTTGTTTTTTTCCCCTCTTCTTTCTCTTCCTCGGCTGGAGTAAGATATATATGGGAAAGCGAGAGAGAGAGAAGGTGGGTCAGCAAATGGGACGTCTTTGTGTGTGTCCCTGTCCCACGGAAATGGGAAATGCATCATCCAATTCCGGCTCCGTGGAGTATAATGTCATGGGTTGATACTGAAGAAACAAACACTAAAGGAAGCTTGTACTAACGTAACGTAAACGAGGGACTTGCCTTCTTCTATGGCTTCAGTCTCTTTCCTCTCTCCTCCTCCCCCCACTTCTCCTGAATGGGGGGGGGGGGGGGCAAGAGAGAGAGAGAGAGAAGGAAAAAGTCTCAGAATGAGATCACCATGCCACAGCCATGGAAAGAGAGAGAGAGGAGAAAAAAGACAGAACGGATATTACCTCATCCATATAACTGTATAAAAAAGTGTGTAGAGCAAAACTAGAGGAAAGTTACTCTTTTATAAAGAGTTGGAGGAGCAGCAGGAAAGGAAAACAGACCCCCATAAGAAGGGTAAACGAGGGTTTGAGCTGGAAAGAGTGGATACGTTCAATCTGACAATGTAACGTCGAATGTGAAAATTCTTCGATAGGAGTTAGGAGAACACAAGAGTGGAAGCCGCGGTAGTAGCACACACACACACAGAAAGATCCATAGAATATGAGAGTTGAGAAATTTATCACTCGCCACTCTCCCACTCTCTCTCTTTCAGTGTACTATGTGTTGTGTTTGGGTTCCTACTTTCCAAAGAAAGAGAAGGGGAAAGGAAAAGAGTCTGGAGTTGAGCTGGCTACAAGATTTTTTATAGCCATTTTCATACGCCTATTACTATTATCATGGGATGTGTTTTTCTCCTCTCCTTCTCTACAGTATTAGATGACATTCCCTCCCTCCCTCTATGTACGTACGTATGGAGGCATTTTCTGCTTTCACCCTAGAAAAATACTCTGTTTCCTCCTTTCTTTCTTTGAGAATTCCAAAGGAGAAAGTAGAGGAAGGAGAAACTTGTCGGGTATATCTTTGTGTATGAAAAAAATGAAAGACCAAAAGTAGCTCTGTACTGCTTATACAATGTATAAGTAGACTCTTCTCGTGGCTCTCGTGCTTGTGCTTGTGTGTGTGATATGGGAGAGAAAGTTGTTTTCTCCAGTTCTTAAAGGGAGAGCTTGATACAGCCTTCTTTTCTACTCCCCTCTCTCCTTCTCTTCCCTCCTCGTCTAGGGTGGCCAAGGACAGGAGAAGATTTGAAACCCAATCATAATCATGAATAAAGCCTATCACCCTTCTCACAAAGCTTAGTTCAAAAATGAAAAGATATGAGAGGACTGGGAGGTCCCGGCACAAAAATCCAAACTGTCATTGGGACACATGGCCTTCCTTCTACATTACATTACATTCCCTTCCCTATTCCTCCATCCCCTTCTATTCCCTTTGCATGTCTACTGGGGCTTTCCCAAACGACACACACACACAACTTTCACTCTAACATTCATCTTCCCAACTTTCCCTACACAAATCTTCCCCACTTCGTATGTACATGAGCGTTTGGGCGTACCTGACAATTATTTACGAAGACCTTCTCCCGCTCTCTCTCTCCCCAACTCTCTTGAATAACGTTCCAGTGGGGAGCTTTTGCATTTAAAAATGCACAAAATGACTTGGAGAATTTTAAATCGACATGGCTAGCTAGAAGAGAGAGAGAGTGAGGGAGAGTGTTCGACTGCAGCACTTTCCGCATAAACTTTAGCTGTAAATTGTGAGAGTCATATTTTCCCCCAGAAATTGCACTGGCCATTACATCACATTACAGGACGACCTTGCAGGATAGAAAATGGAAATCTTTTTAATTTGAATTACGACTCCCTTAGTTTTTTAAATAAAGAAATGGATTGAGGTAAGAGAAAATAGGGAAATGGCTAATGGAAAGAGGCGGTAAAAATCAAGTTTCCAGAAATGTCAATTTAGCAGATAGCTAGTAGTCTAATTTCAGAATTTTGACGGTTCATTGGTGAATGCACGGTGTTTTGTGAGTGTGTCTGTGTGTGTGTATGGAAGGAAAGATGTGTTAAGAAAGTGAAGCTTGGTACAAAGACGTTTGAATTTCCTTGTTCGTTTTCTCAAACTAATATCTACGGAGGACTCTGGGGGGATGAGGGAGATAAATATGGATATGAAGAGTAATAGAGTTAGTGGTGGTGGGGTTGGCATAAATGATATAAATGTGAATTCAATAAGCTTGCTACTCACTTGGAGTCCCTGCTCAAGACATATGGAAAGAGAGAGAGAAAGAGAGAGAGAGAGAAATGGGGATGGAGAGACCAGGAAGGAAGAGGCAAGAGCTTTGTAATGTGATACAACTTGTTATTAAATTAATGCAATCGAATTAGTTTCCACGGAATATCATAAGCCGTTTAAGTTGTCCTCCCGAATCGAGTTTCACGGTTCCCTGCACTCTCTACGCCTTTCCCTTTAATTCATTTCATGGTGAGTGAGACGCTGGCACAGTCAGACGAGAGAAAGATGACTGAGTTTCGGAATGGAGGCAAGAACGTATGAGTATGGACTTTACAGTGGATTTCCAACTGGGGAAATTGCAAAATTGAATTGAAAGCACGCAACATACATGCAACGCAACTCTACCCTCTGTGTGTGTGTGTGCTGTGTATTGTGTAGCAATTCTTGAGCTCCCTTTCTTGTGCGTGTGTGTTTGTGGGGTTTGGTATGTTATAATTCAACAATTTAATTATGAAATTGGTTTCTTGTGCTTCCCCGCATTTCATTTCACCAGGAAGAAAGAGCGTCTTGAAGAGACATACACAAACTATAAAGAGGAGAAAGAGAGAAAGACTGCTGCCGCCTTCAAAGATTTAATCCAGAGTTTTGAGCTTGACGGCTTATGCATCTCGACTCTCCTTCCTCCTCCTCCTCTCTGTTTGTGTCTGTGTCTATTCAATTTGTGTAGAAAGTAAATGGAGAGAGATTCTAAGAGTAAGATGGACTGGGCGGGGACGAATGAATTTGAATGTTCCCACTCCTACCCACAAACACACACACACACACAAAGAGTGGAGAAAGGAGAAAGTCAAGCCTAAAGGTCAATCCTGTCCAGTCTCACCCACATATCCAGAGGAGAAGCTAAACTCTAGACTAGAGTCTCTAGTGTTTGCTGCAACTGATTGACGACATGTCCCGCGCAATTCTGACAAAGTCCAGTCGTCCAATCCATGTAGATGGATCTATATGGGATGGAAATGGTGGTGACCATATTAAAACTCTGTATCTCCCTACACACAGTCACACAGAATTCCAGACAGTAGCCTGTAATGAGAAAATAGTAAGTTACAGTACATGGTAGGAGTACACAGTGGGAGTAGCAGTATAAAAATATTACTCAAGCAAAAAAACTGGCTTTCACATTGGCTGTCTATGTCCTTGTGCTGAGTTACAAAAAGAGAGGAGAAAGTATAGGGTAAAAATCTTTGTTTTCTGCTAGTGACAAGGATACATTCCTTGGGTGTCAATGTTACAAGCTAGTCTCAACATCCTTGTCTCAAACTCTCAAACTCTACTCATCTATCTCTCTTCAGTCTCATCTCTCAACCCATTACTTTAGCCAGTCAAGAAGCATCTCTTACAACTCTGATCTTTTCCCCTCTTCCCTCCCTACACACAGTCAGTATATCTAGTCTTGTATATACACAAACACAAAGTTTACATAATCTGACTCTTCGCTCGCTCTCCCCCTCTCTCTCTCTCCAGCTTACACCTTCAACATTTGCTTTTTCACCCAACTTTTTCCTTAACTCCTTCCCTCGCATACTACGCCTTGTGTCTCTCTATCTTTGTCCATGAAAACGGGAATAAAATAAGAAGGAGCATCAATCGTCTGGTTGACCCATTTACGTGCTCTTTTTTATCATTAATCAAATGAAGGAGGACGACATCATGTTGTCCTTACCTAATTGCTTTTCTTCTTTTCTCTCTAACAAAATCACGGGGTCTTCTTTCTTTCATTTTATATTACACCAACTCCCAGAAAACACCATTCAAAACTGATGAACCTTATGCTTTATCCCCTATGCTTCTTATTTGTTTTCCTCCTATCTAAGTGCCGTATAAAGCCAACAAAAAATATTTTCAAACCAAGGACGAGGACGAGAAAAATTCCATTGAACAAACTTAAACATTTTTCTTCCTCCTCCTCCTAATAAGCGGAAATAAAGAGGAAAAAGAAAGCCAATTTTCTTTATGAGAAAAAAATTCTAAAGTGAAGAGGAAGCAGACAGTAGGAAAAAAATTTGTTTTTCCTTCCTATCAAACTCTCTCTCTCTCTCTTTCACTTTGTATGTGGATGTGGTGTGTGTGTCCCTGTGGTTTGTGGGGTGTGTGTGTCCTAATGACGGTAGCATTAAGTCAGTCTTCCTTTCCCTTTCCTTCGCGCATAAATGACTCAATCAATAGGCATTAGAGACGAAGGGCTACGACGTCGACTAGAATAGGAATGAGACTGGGATGACAGCATAAAAAAGAAAAAAATGAGACCACACCACTGACATACACAGACACAAGAATCGCACCACACACACACACACACCGGAGCTAGTGTTTGTGTGTGTGTGGCCATGAATCCATTGTCATCACTAATGACGGAGGAGGCTGGGATGTCCCATGTAGTATACAATACTTTTCTCTCCGTCTTTCTCCATGTTTGACACAAGTGGTTAGAATATTGTGTTTGTGTGTGGGAAGGGAGAGAGAGGTTGTAGCATGACAATCTTGTCAATTATTTCCTGCTTGACTATAAAGCGTCTCATTCTATAGCCACACACATCTTTCCCATCTTCTTCGAAGGAAGATGATGATGATTCGTGCCCTCCTTAATGACTTGCTGTGTGTGTGTGTTTCTGAGCTGTGATTCCAATTCCCCTTGTTAAAGGAAGTGTAAGCTAAACTCAGGGAAAAGGAGGTTGGGGAGATATGGACAAGAATACGGTGTCTCTTCTTCTTTTTGTTGGTTGTCTTTTCTGAGAGCATCATCCATCTCTTTTCCATGATTTACTGTTGATATTCTCTGTCACATTCTACCACGTCATCACATCCTACAAGATGAAAGACTTTTGTGGAGTCTCCAAAATATTTCTCTCTCTCTCTCTCTCTTTCCATCTTTATATAATATACCAGTTTCTTTGTGAGTGTGTGTTTGTATTTTGGGGTGGGGGGATATCTGGCTGATGCATGAAATGCTGTGTATGCAAATATAAACGCCTTGTTGTTCTCCACTCTAATGAGTTCAAATGGGGGCAAAATGGAAGTTTGCGTCAGAACGGCATGGAGTACAGCGATGCTGGTGCTCTGCTGGAAAGAGGAAATTGATGGGGGTCAGAGTCGACGTGTAGATAATTAGAGACACGCAAATCGGATATTACAATCAATTTGAAAGGTCAGTTTAGGATGACGACAGACCATACAAGAAAGAGAGAGAGAGGGAGAAAGGTTTCGTGTGTTGCCCGGTGAGTGTTGAACGACATGTACTAATTTATTATTGTTAGTAATGTGTAACGTGATCATGGAGAAAGCCTCAATGGCTATAGATGGTAAACGAAGTCATGCTTTACCATCATTCTTTTTCTCACTACATCCATTGAAACAATGTCAATCTCAAACCAATAGTCAAGACGACCATCAGTATACAAGGTAAAAAATAGTTAAGGGAAAGGTGAGAGAAAGAGGTGAGAAGAAAGTTTAATTCACAAGGAAAATAATGGCTAGAGATATTGGTTGGGAGAATTTTGTAATTTTTTCCTTCCTTTCTTCTTCTCCTTCTCTTGTCTACCTTAGTTTCCATTTGTTATTGCTCTGCTTGACTTTCTCCTCCTAAAATTTGTATGGAAAAGTAATTATTTGAGTAGAAATCCATTTCCCATTCTCTTTCTCTCTCCCACCTTCTCCACTCCCAAGCCCCACACACATACACACTCTCTCTCTCTCGCACACAAAGGAAGGCACAGTTTGTAATTCCAATTTCATAACATTGGAAAATTCCAGGAGATTTTCATTCGGAGTGAGTTCGTGTGTGTGTGTGTGTCTGTGTGTGTTTACCGGAAACAGTGTGATTTCCGGTTCTCTGAAACTCTACTCGTCTCCCTTGGGATGAATCTCAGAGTTGTTTCAAAGAGCAGAGAGTGAATGAGTGAGTTGAGTAAAGTAAAGAGAGAGAGAAAGTATACCTGTATATATGTATCAGTGTTAAATGAAAGAGAGATGGAGAAAGCAAAAGCAAGGACGATCGTTTCATTTTGTTTCCACTAACAATTTCTGGCAAATCACAAATGGCACAAACACACAGCTGCTAGTACTGCTTGTTTGCTCAGTCTGTGATGAGCAATACTGTGCCTCCTGTTCAACTTGAAAGTTTAATGAATGGCTAAAGGACTGAAGAGAGAAAGTGAGGAGAGAGATAGAGTAAGACCAAAGTAGGGGAAGGAGGAGAAAGGGAGTAAATGTGCCGTTTCTAAATTCTACCCTAGAATTTCTAGGTGAAAATTCCCAAAGAACAAGCAGATCAAGAGGAGGAGAAAGAAGAAGAGTTGGTGGAGTACTAGCCTACTTTTTAACTGGACTATTCCTTACCAAGAAAACATAGAAGAAAGGGAAAGAGGGAGATCTTTATATATGTTAGATGTTTGTATTTGTACACATGGGGAAAAGTCAATATGTCTATACTCTCTAGTGTGTGTCTAAGCCTTCCTCTCCTTTCCCTCCCTTCTCATCTCTCAGCGTATCAAAGGAGACAGGGGGAGGTTGAGAACTTAGAATGCATCCTTAAACAAGGGCGCGAGGGAGAGAGAATATCACAATCATATAGAAATGCACTCAAGTCAATGCTCCAGAGAAAGAGTCTGCCACTGACACACATACAATTTCTCCCCTTCTCACTCCCACCCTCCTCCTCCACACACACACATAGCTCCTTAAATAATTTCGTTTTTCCCCTTTTTCCTTCCTTCCGTGCTTTTTTCTCTTCTTCTCCCTGTTCCTCTTTTTGCCTCGTGCTCTCACTTTCTCCTTGTCTGTGCCATGTCCTTACATCCAGCCGTGTCGGCCGTATAACCTTATGGGTTTCCCCATCCAAGTCTCACAATGTACTCTCTCTCTCATACGGATATGTTTTAAAAAAGGAGAAAAGGAAGTAAAGTGAAAGTGTGTACATGTAGTAAATGGAACCAGATGTGAAATTAGAATTTCTTCGTCTCTGACGTCCTGCACAAAAACTGAAGGGAAAGAGAAAGAGAGAAGGATAAGAGAAGAGAGAAGATTTTTTTGTGCGAAAATTTCAGTTTTGAGAAAGAAGAAAAAAAGGTTAAAAAAGTACATATAATTTATTTGACAGTGTCTGATATAATGTATAGCCTGCTTCTGATGCTGTAAATACGTATAAATTCATACATAATATGTACAATACGGCTGTAGAGGGACTAAGAAAAAAGTCAAGACATCTCAAGTCTTGCTGGTTGTGGTTTAATACAAGATTCATCCCGCTAAATCGCACTATAATGTACATGATGATGATGTCTAGAGAGGAGGAGTGAGTGAGCTTATCCCATCTAAATGCACAAAGATAGAAATAAAGAGAAAGATAGAGTTCCTGGCTGTTCAGTTTTCTCTCTCTCTCTCAAGGTTTTATGATGAAGGAAGAGGAGGAAATGAAAGGACAAGGGAGGAGAAAAGAAATGAAAGATAAAGCTACAACCTCCCCTATATTTTTGTACGTACACACACACACTGTGCACACTGTGTGTGCAGCGTGTGTGTCAGGAGAATGGGGATGGGTAAATGAGTAAGCGGTCATGGTTTCATGAATCTATTCATGTAGCAAACCTGAGAATATCTTTTGCGAGTCATATTGAACTTGTAAGGTTGCACAGCACAGACTACACAGCTTTCTCTCTCTCTCTCTCTCTCTCCTGTTGTGTATGTACGTGTCTTTCTCTCTCGCTATCGAAAAAGTCAGGTGACTTGTGATAGCACACATCTATAAGCAGGAAGAAAGTAGGTGTGTGTGTGTGTGGATCCCAACAGTTTTTTATGCATAGCCATATATAATATTCAATGGAGTGCAGGAGAGGCACGAGCTCACACAGACACACACACAGTGGGGGGGGAGTTACAAGTACAGTGCATTGGGAGAATGTCGATGTTGGATGTGATGTGGTGGATGGGGAAATGTATGCGGCAGAATTTAGCTCCTAACTCTCCCTCTCTCCTCTTTCCTACTCTGGGAATGTAGAAGTGAAGGACGTGGGTAAAGTCAGGTAAATCCAGCTTTGGGCTCTCTTTCTCTCTCCTTTTCTCCCTCTGACGTCAGCCTGACATTTTCTCTCTGGTGGAAATTGATGTGGAAATAAAATGAAGGAAGAGAGAGAGAGAGGAGGAGAAAGAAGGGGGAAGAAAAGAGAGGGGTGGTGGAGGTGGTGAGGCTGCTCTGAATAATGTTCGCCGAGCTACTTTTGCACTTTTTCCCTGTAGCTCCTGTGTTGTGAGTGCCTTTAGATTTGCCTATTTTACCTTTCTTAGGACGCGGGGCTATTCTCCATACACAACTCAGTGTATGGATGGATGGGAACAAATCAAACCAATTGATCCCTGACATTTTCCCTCTCCATCGTCAATGTTCATAGGACAAGTCATGGAGCGGCTATTATCTCTGCTTTCTCTTCCTCTCTCCCCTCCACACACGTGGGGAGAAGGGAGGACACACAAACAATGTAAACTATATATTTTTGTTTCTATATAATATCCACTGGCATGTACTTTAGCTTCCTTTTTCTCTCTAGCTATCTTCATATTATAAAAAAATTCATATGATGGTATAGAGATTATGATGAGCATGAAAAACTTTTTCAAAATATGCCAGGAAGGCCCTCCTCCTCCCTCCCTCACTCCCTCAACTCCTATTCTTTTTTCACTGCTTACTTTCTTTTCTATTCTTTTCTTTGAATGGGAGAGAAGGACGTGTCAAGTCTGGACTTGAATTTGTCCCGAACACGCGACTTTCAAATAAACTTCAACGACACTGTGGGATAATGGAACATGGTGTGTGTGTGTTTGTGTGTTATGTCACATGTAGTATGCAATTACTATCATTTTTATGCCACACTATCTTCACTATGCCGTTCAAGCTATTATGGAAGGCAGGAGGAGGAGTAATCCATCCTCTCAAATCAACTAAATGCTTCCGAGAATTTCCACTTCCCCATAATTACGCATGTACACTTTCCCCAACTTTCTTTCTTCCAACTAGGATGATAATAAAAATATAAATAATATGTCTACTCATCTCAGCTCACAACAGTGATCAATTAACACTATTTGTGTGGGGGAATCATGGAGAATAATGTGGCAAAGAAGGAGGAGGAAGGCTGCACTAGGAAAACTATGCAATGATGATGGCAGAAGAAGAAAGAGAGAGAGAGACTATTGAAAAGGCTTAGATGTAGAGTCGTGCGTGTTGGGTCTTGTGTAGGAGTTCAAAAACGATAGTTTGCCAAACTTTCTCCATCGTATCTACCATCGTAAATTACTAATTGACGACAACTTCAGGGCCAGAAAACCAGACGAAAGAGTGAGAGAGGAAGGGAGAACTCAATGCCACTAATTGGACTGTTTTGTGCACTGGGGGACAAGCAGAGTGCAAAATGCAATAGAGGAGGGACAAACAAAGTCAAGTATAGAGAAAGTGTAGTGTGTGTGTTTCTGTGAGATTCTTTCAGCTGTTGTTTCACAAAGTCGATAGTAAGGAGAGAGAGAGAGAGAAGGAAAAAAATTCGGGCTTTCTATCCTTCCCCTGTTTCCTTACTACTGCCACAGCTACAGACTTTTCCTTCGGGTAATAAAGCCAATGAAAGGCAATTCAAAGTGACCATGCTAGAATTGGGGATGAGAAGGAGAAAGAGAAAAAGAATTTTACTTTTGAACTTTCCCTCCTCCTCTTACACACAGTGAAAATAGACTACACTACAAAAGGATACAATCCAATGAGAATTTTCTAATTCTCATTGGTTCTCACTTCCCCTCGTCTCCTTTCCTCTGCCCTCCTCTCACTTCTAATGTACATCAAGATAGGACTAATTAAGTCACGTCTCTGTGTCTACACAAAACTGGGGTATCACTTTCTATACCCATTATTTCCAATGCATACGTACGTGTATAATTATATTAATTATCATTCAGATCTTCATCAAAAATCATTATACACACACAAAACTCACACTCTTCTCTTTGTAAGTTCCCGAAATTTTTTTTCCATGGTGCAGTGTACTGCAAAATAAAATAAGGAGAGGAAATTCCGTCAGATGAGATCCAAGTTGTTTTTTGTATTTTTATTTTAGAGAGGATAGAGTGAAGAAAAAATTCTGATGGATTTGGAGATTTATGGTTGGAACTGAGAGAGCGGGAAAAAACTTTCATTAAGCTGTCTAATTTAATCTTTAAAGTTGGCGAGACAGGATGGTTAGTTAGTGTGAGATTCCCAGGAGGAAACAATATTGGAGATTATAGACATTGATATGTTCACTACACACACTACTGCAGTCCAGAAGCAGCAGCCGTCTCTTCGGAGAAAGGCATAAGTCTTCGTCGCCTTTCTTGGAAGAACCACCAGAGTGGAGAAAGGAGGGAAAGGCCAGGCTCTGGTTCAGACTAAAGCTTATGCCGTTGGCGACTCTAGACTAAACGATGTGTTTTTGTGTCAGTCAAGGATATTTGAACTTTCGCCACCATGCCGCTCTCTCTCTCTCTCCTTTCTCTCTCTCTCTCTCTCTCTGTGAGGCAGTGTAGTGTAGCGCCTTGGAGGGAAAGGATGAGGGAGGGAGAGCCCCCAGAGAAACCCTATGAACCGTTAAGAAGATAAGGATCTTTGTATTTCTACGCCTCCTAAGTCTAAAGAGCTTAGCGACTCCACTGTCTCGCTCTCCCTCCTCCACTTTTCCACTGTCCCACTCTAGAATGGCTAGAGGAGAGTTGATAGTGGGGATGAGGATCACGACTAAATCGATAGCCCATCTCTCTCCCTCTCTCTCTCAATGGCATTTTAAGCGGAAAAAACGAAGGCATCAGCGAAGGTCTCTCTGTAAATGAGCCTTTCTCTTCTCCACTTTCACTTCCAAATGGAGAGTTCACAATTCTGCAGTAGTCCCACTATAAATGTGTGTATGTGTGAGTGAGTATATATATATATAAACAAAACTTGATTCATTCACAAAATCCATGAGCTTATACCGATTGTCAATCTGAACTTGACTACACCAAAAGTAGCAGAGAAATGTGAGGCTGGAGAGAAAGTTCTATGAAGTATCCACGTGCTGTACTTTTTTCCTTAACTTTCTCCTTTTTTTGGAAGGATTCTTTTATTGATGCAAGATAGGGAGTGAGGTTTGAATGGTGCGGACGTAACTCATCCTGTCCTGAATAGTCTATTGAGAAATTTCACCCCTTTTCTCAAATATAAGAATAATCAAATGTGGCAGAGTCAGGCATTATTTCTATGTTGGGTGAAAGTGTGGGTGGGTGGTGCCTTCAGCGGAGAAATTCCCAGTGGAGAGGGGAAAACGGAAGAAATTTAAATGTTAACTGTGACGTATTCAGCAGACGGTGTAAGTATGCAGCCTGTGTCCGTGTGTGTGTGGTGAAAGGAGGAGAAAGATAAGTCGGTGTGAAATGTGGTTTCAAGTGGGTGGGATTGATTTGAAAAATTTGAATGTGTGCCATAACGCCCATATATCCCTCCAAAGAAATAATGACTCACCTAATGTGTCCGGTTCCTCTTTTTTATCTAACGTCAGCGGTAGCGGTGTGGGAAGAAAGTCTAGTGTGGGCAGACCACAGAGAGGGACATTTAATAATAGTAGGTCAAAAAAATGCATCATTTTAGAAATGGAGAAATGTAGGTCAAGAAATTATAAGTACAATATTTCAACTAGCAAACCAGTTAAAACGTCATTTAATACTCACACATTCGTATGAAACATTTACAGCAAAAATTTAATTGAATAACTTGGTATTGATTTTTAGCACATCAGAATTATGCAGAGGAAAATCTCTCAGTTATACAATAAGACATTCCTGTTTTACCTGCATTCTTCTACTGTCGTAAACATTTGATGGGGGATTCCTCGTGTGCTTTTGGCAGTAATAGGAAGAGACAAGAGAAAATAAAAAATGGTCATTGATCTTCCCAAAGATATTTTTTTTGTCCCTGTCTACTTTAAGCAGTTGGATTGAGGGCTCGTCCACTGCGAATCTCTCTCCTCAATTTCCAGTGTGTAGACGATTATTATGATGGTGCTATGGGGCAAAAAAACTTACTAGTCTGTCTTTCTTTCCTTACTAGAGTTCTAGACTTGGAGAGAAGGGTAAAGAATAGATAGGGAGTTGAAGAGAGTAAACACTTGGTGCTATATATAGATAGAGAAGAGAGAGAAGGATCTATTCCATATGATCCCTATTATGATGATGATGATATTACGTCCAATGCTCTCATTCGTGTCGATATGCCATTCCCCATTCTTTAGCTGAGTGGACAAGGAAGGAGGAGAGAAGAGGACAAGTTGAATCCATTTTGTAAACCCTTTCACGTCCCCATATCTTCTCTCTCCATTCTCTCTAGTGAGAGGATCTCCGACTCACTACTGCAGTACAGAGATCGTGTGTGTGTGTGAGTGTGTGTGTGTAGTGGTTGGAGGCCTTTTCTCAACCCCTAGAAATAATAATATATTGCGTATTAACGAGACTTTCTCCCTCTTCCTCTCTCGACCTTGAGATGAGACTCACTCCACTTGACTACCGATACTTTTCTTCACTGTTTCATCCGACCTAAATCCGACCCCTCAAACTCTATCCATTGGTTATACAACATATATCCATCCTTCACGTCTTCCCCCTATGAGTCCTATTCTTTTGCTTGATTCGTCCCACTGCATTCCATTCCTATGGCAAATGCACTGTACATTCTTCATCCGCTTGGCACTGGGTTGAAAGAGTATCAGTTATTGTATTGATTACTTAATGCGGAACTGGATCTCTCTCTCTATCTCTCTTGTCCCCTCCTTCCACAAATGTACAATAGAATTACGGACACACAACCAATTTTGAGTAAGGCCTGACATGACATGGAAATTATTTTTGAAGTGCAGTGCCTACTCTCTCTCTCTCTCTCTCGTCTACAGAGTTCAGACCACCTCATTTATAACAGACATAATAAAGAGGAGAAAAGAGGATTTTTGAGTGAATGATCTGTTGTGTTGTGTATATACGTGTGTGTGTGCTGACTTGAAAAAATGAGAAGATGGATGACAAGATGAAGATGGGTTGAAAGTACACAGGTCTCTGGAGGGTGAGAGAGAGGGAGTGAAAAAAATGTAGACATTTGAACGTTGAAAGGTCAGATCTTTCAATTCTCCTCTCGGGAGCGGCCACACATTTCCCACTTGCCCCCCTTCATTACATCCTCCTCTCAAAGATCCGTTCGACCGAACACACAAACATGGAGTGTGGGGGTACAAGGATCAATTGAGAATCGATACAATGAGAGTTCCATAATATGATATGGACATACATACCCCTCATATGTATGAGGTGAACCGTTCAAAGGTTAGTCTTTCTCCTTCCCGAGATTTCGGATTTACGTGGAGTGGAGGAGGATGGAGTCACATAGCGTTTTGAATATATGGAATTTGTATACAATAAGTCTGTTAAGAATAAGATGACAATAATGTGGGGTCAATAAAATGATTTCCGCCCTCTCCAATTTTCCCTACAAAGTGGATAAGTGTACAAAGGGTGGGATATATTTTTGGTGATCCCCTCCTTCATTTTACTATGAAAGAATTCTTTTGAACTGAAGAGCTGAGCACTGTTCGAAAAATGAAGAGCTCAAGGTCGTCATCCTCATTAAGTAGGCCACGCGTTCCTCAATCTTTTTTTATCTTGTACAGTCTACTGTCTGCATTTTACTATTTTAAAGTGGACAAGGAGTGGAATGCAATGTGAAGGAATAGCGCAATGTAAATCATTCCGACAGTGTAATAAAGATTGATGTGAAAACTAATAATGATTTTTTTGACTCCTTGTTACAGGTATAATGTTAAAGGACAACGCCGAGCAAGTGATATTAGACCCGGTTTTGATAGCAAAGCACTATTTAAAGTCTTGGTTTGCTTTGGATCTGATATCATCCATTCCTTTGGACTACATTGTTCTCATCGTCTGTTACCTTGAATACTGCGTAAGTTCAATATTTTTATTTAGTCAGACCTCTTTCCCATTTGTGTACAAATATGTAATCGTAACATTTGGTAATTTTGATGGAACCAATTATTGTCATCTTTAAATTCCCGAAAAAAAATATTGTGTGATTTTTGAACGGTTCATTCACTAAAGTAAATGACCTAGAATTCAGAATATTATAATCAAATCCCTGAAATGTGGCCGTCAGAAATTAACTGCTAGAATTCTGGGTGGTCTCACAGTGAATACAGGGCAAACAGCAGGGATCCTGTTAAAAAGAAGGAAGTAGTGTGTGTGTGAATTACTTAATCCCGTTTTTTCTTTTATGATCTAAATTGGAAGAGTAGCTATGACATAGTATGTGTCACTGTAACAAAAGAAGGAGAGAGGAGGAAAAAAGAATATTTTGATATACCAGAAAGAAAGAGTTTTGCTTTCTTCACTTTTGTTGGCAAAGCCGGGAGAACAAGTTTCATTTTGAGCTGTGTGAAGAAAAACTGGTCATAAACAGAGTTGCTCCGTTATACAGCTGTACAGTTAGCTCTGCACATATACAATGTAGTGTGTTTATGGTGAAAGAGTATAAATTTGGTGTTTTCTACATGTATAAGTCTTAAACTTTTCAACACTCCTCCACATCCCTCTTCTTTCTCTCTCTGCTTTCTCTTTCGTACAGAGGGTTACGTTGTTGGAGCCCCACATTTGTAGCCATTAGAGAGAAATAAAATAAAAGACAGTGGTGGTGTGGACTCTTTTCATCACTTGAAGCCCAATTCTTCTCTCTAATAAAATGTGTGTGTGCTTTTGTGGTTTAAAAGGAAAAGCGCAGGACCAGAACCAAAGAAAGGTCCACACACACACACTCTCTCACTTTCTCTTCTCTTACTCTCCTTCCCCATCCCCCTCACTCACTCCTTAAGATCTTTTTGTAATGAAAATGAAACTCATTTAATTTCAGGGAATGTCAGTTCATTGTACCGTGTCAGTGTGTAGTACCAGCACATGGCCCACTGTCCACTTAGATCTGGTCTGAAACTATGTAAAAGGGTTGATATTAGACGGTCTCTGTGCTTGTGTGAGGTAGAGAGGAAGAAATAGTATAGGAGAAGGTACAAGTTAATTAAAAGGTTTTCAACACCCCTCCATTTTTCAGTCTCCCTCGCTCTCCAGACACACGCTCACATCCACTGTGAATTCCTTATCTCAAATATTCTTTGAAAATTTCGTGACCTCAGGCCAAAGGCGAGCAACTTGAGGATTAACTTTATCCTCGCTGAAAAGCTATCTTATATTGTATACACAGTACAACAAGAGCTTTTGAGCCAACACATCAGGTATACTAAAATGACTAGGGCTTCACTCTGATCCTCCTCCTGTTCTTCTTTTCTGAAATCCTTTTTAATATGAATTATAGGAAAGAGGAAAGAGATTACTGTCTTTTTTTATTTAACCCACATTCTAAATTGAATCACAAACCCCCCTCATCACATACCCACACGCACACACGCCAAATCAAGAAAGCTAGTCAGCCAAGGAAGAAAGTCTACGCACACTGGCAAAGAGGAGAAAGCAATCTTAATGACTTGATGACCTCAAAGTCAACGTGCGAGAAAGGCTGAGGGAAAGAAGGATGGTGTAAGATAAAAAATGTTTATATAGTATATTGGGAGAAAGTATATGGCTGCTGATACTAACTTCATTGTGGCTGATTTTGTGGGAGAGATTTTCTTAAAAAATAATTTCCGATCGCCATTGTTTCAACTTTTCCCTCCACCTCCTCCTCCTCGTACAAACACACATTCTTCAACATCCTAATTAAAAGTTTTGATTCTTTCCCTTTTCGGGGAAAGTGGCGGTGTGTGTGACTGACTGCTGTTGCCGCTGGTTGATGGTTTGATTGGTAGTTTTTTTGTGGTTGATAGGGAGAAAGTTTGAGTGAAAAGGGGAAGCATCAACAGCAGTTTCTTGTCTTGCAAGTCTTTCACACCAACCACACTCCTATTAGCTAACGTTGGGGAGAAAGGAAGTGAGGTGAGGGGGTGGATAAAGGAATTGAGTTAAGAATGTAGTGAAAAAGTACATTACAAGAAGAAGAAGAGGGGGAGAAGGGAATGTGGTTGTAAATTATCAGTGTCTCTCCATTAAGGAAATCCTTTATTCTTCTCAACCACAATGTTTCCTTTGTCCCACCGACATTTCACTTCACTAAAATCTCAAGACAATGATGATTCAAAATGTGAATTCTTTCAAAACTCCCCTCTCTGTCTTCCTCCTCTCTCTCTCTCTCCTGCATTTTATACAAGAATATTGAGCACAGAATGTAAAACTCAGTCCTCCCGTCCTTATGGTACAGTCTAACCCCCTCTGTTCTCTTTCTCTCTCTTGTTTCTCCAGGGATGTGGATGCAGTAGAAAGAGAAAGAAAGAGAGAGAGAGAGAGAGAGAGAGTAATTTGACAGCAAACTCTGTAATTTAGTTTCCCTTCCTTTCTTCTTCATCTCCTCCTGTTTCTTTCACTACTACTGCGGCTCCTGTTCCTGCTGTATAGTTCCAAGGTTGATCACCTCACCATCTGCTATTTTATTTCTCAATTATTTGATTTATGCCGACCAAAAGTTGAGCTCTTCAAAAACAAGTTTAAAAACATTTTTGTTTTAATAGTCATCTCTTCTTCCCTCTCAGCTCAGATCTTCTTTCTTCCCCACCATTAATTTTTGGTGGAGAACAAATTTTGAGGGGGATAACAAGTTTTCATGATAATCTTGTCCACTACTAAAATTTGGAGGGGGACTTTCTGTGTGTCGTGGAATGTTCCAAAGATACAAATGGAGGTGGGGGAAAGCAAAATAAATGGTCTTTTTTAGTAAATATTTATATATACGTGATAGTGGTTTGTGACTTGAATTGTACAAAGTGCAGCTATGTGTGTGTGAGGAGGGGAGATTTTGTAAGGGTTAATTTATCTTAACCTATGTGTGTGTGTGCCAATTCCACTTTCCACTTTCCAAAAGTAATTGTCTTCACCTTTTACAAAAGGGGAGGGGGGAAGGGAAGGGGGGAGGAATGGTGGGATTGAGAGAAAGTGAGCGAGAAAGGAGAGGAAAGACCTCAAGTCGCTGTCATGTCACTTTCCCTCGCCGCTAGTTTCACTCAATCAATTATCCCTAATTATCGCTAAGAGCCTAGTTGAGTCAAACTCTGCGAGGATTTCACGCCTTCCGTCTTTTGACGTTACTATACGTCTGTACATGGGCAGTACGGCTTCATAAAAGGATATAAAGTTTTACTCGTAGTAAACTGTATACTTTGGGATTTTCACTGGGAAAAGTGACACTCTTTCTCTCTCTACTTTGAACACATACTGCAATTCTGTATATCCCATTAAATTTTGATCTGTCAATATTTGTCATCAAAGATCTCTTTCATCATACTTAAAAATAATACAAAATCCCTCTTTAGTTTTATACAGTTTGAACAGTTTGAATAAAAAAGTGAAAGTGGTATGACCGTTCAAAACTCACAGCTCAAAATACTTTTAGTTCGTTTTATTTTCCCCATGGTCGAAATTTTCAGTGGAATTATTTTTGCAAAAAATGACAATTAATAATACGTATGGATTAAATGTTGGACGGAAACTCAAAGACTATTGGGTAAATGTGTAAGAGTCTTGATGTATCTAAAAGATACATTAAGACTTAGGAAGAAGAAGAAGAAGACACATAAAAAGAGTGGACTGGAAGGCCTTATCGGACGTTGAGTGCCGTTGGTCAAAATATCTTCGCGATTCTTTCAATGTGTCTTTCTCCTCCTTTCCTTCTCCTTTTCCCTGTCTGTCTGAGACTAAGAGGAGAAGAAGGAGAAAAGTTTTTCACGTTAGTTTCTCAAGTGGATGTTTGTTTGTGTGTTTGGGTTGGGTTTTTGGGGTTGGTGTTGGCAGGATTTCAGTGACAATGTCCACAGCTTCCAGTTTATACACGCGGGACGTGCTCTCAAAATCCTTCGAATGGTCAAACTGCTCAGCTTGGTTCGTCTCCTTCGACTATCCCGACTGGTTCGTTACGTCTCCCAATGGGAAGAAGTTTATGTAAGTTACTCGCAATTCTTTAACTCTCATGTATTCTTTCACTTACACACTTTCTCTCTCTCTCTCTCTCTCTCTTGTCTATTCTTTCGTTTTTTGTTCTCTCTCTCTCTCTCTGTCCATTTGTTTCAAGAGAAATATACATGAAAGAAATCAATACTAAGTAAGTATATGTACATATACAAAATGTCGAGAGTGTATACTCTGTATCAAAAAATACCCTCAATTTGTCTCTACCTTACCTCCATCTCTTTGTATATATATATCTATATCTTAGTAGATGACATGATTTAGATTTAGTGTCGTTCCAAAACTCTCGTTTTGTCCTTCTTTTCTCTCTCTCTCACTCTCTGTCTCTCTAGTACAGAGTATGCAGGTCAGAGATGTAATGTAACGTCTCTCTCTCTTAGATCTCTTTGTATGTATAGGATGTTGCTAGTGAACACGCAAGTACAAATGTTTTTTTACCAACTAACAGTTCGTGTATTTGCAGTACCAAGTATTTATAATATATAGCCCAAGAGAAAGGACAAACTGAGGCAATGGAAGGAGAAAAGTCCAAGTTAGGAGGAGGACGAGGAGTAAAAGGAGGAGGAGAAGAAAAAAAAAGAGAAAAAAATACGAGAGTGAAAATACTAATTACCGTATAGACAAGTTACAATAGGACGTCGTGACGTCATCATGATCGTCGTCCTTCTTTTTATGTATGTTACATTGTACTAGATGATAGCATAATTTCTCACCTCCTAAATTCTACATTTTACAATGTACACTTTATATTATTATACAAAAAAAATTAGACAAAATTTTCCAATATACTACATGACGCCATTTAAACCTATGAATTAAAGACGTATAAAAAACTATTTTTTTTGTTTATTTTGTATGTTTTCTGCTCTATAGCCGTCGTGGCCTATAACACATACACATTGACACTCACATTTTAAGTTCATTTTGAGTTTTTTGCTTCTTCCTACTTAAATAAAATTTTTGTTTATTTTAAAAAGTAGATTTGATGTAGAATATAATCGGGGATTTTTTAAAAAAATATATTTTTTTTGAGTTAAAATTAGATTGAAATTTTTGTAGCTGTGTTGTCGTGTGTGTTGCTCTCCCCCCTCCATATTTAAAAATGTGTTTTTTTGGTAGTTGTGTCCATCATTGTTGTTGTTGTGTTGTAAAGTTTGTAGTGGCGAAAGAGATGAACTATGCAAAATTAAAGTGGGATTTTGTATAGATTTTATGGCACAAATTTATTACGAAACTAATTTCTGAGTTTAGCTTTTATCCAATTGTCAATTGAATAGTCAACAAAATTTACTGGCTTCATTAGTACTAAATTGTTCATAGATTGTAAAGTAAGGGAATAGTCATAGTGTAGTCATTGACACACACACATACGCACGTATATCCCCCACACACACAGCGTTCAGTGAGAAAGTGGGTTTCTCATTATTCATCATCATCTCCTTGAAAATCAAAATCTCCATAAGACTAATGAGTATTTGAAATTTTATTTGTGCATTATGTCCGCCATTCTTACCAGGGGTTCATTTTCTTCAATGTGAGACAATTATTTTTCATATTTTCTTCACACACAAAAAATATATACTCTACATTCTGTTCATTCTGTTCTCTCTCTCTCTTGGCGTATTGTACTTATGTGCTGTACATCAAATAATGTGTCTGTCATTATCTCTGTAATTATGTCCTCGAAAGTAATTGTAGTCTTAATTATTATTACATACAGCACATTACATGTGGTTCTTTATTTAGGAAAAAAATCTGTCCAGATTTTGAGTCTAGTATTTTTTATGCAAATGTAAATTTGAACAGTTACTATCATAATTATCTGTACTTGTAAATTTTGTAATTGCTCGTAAAGTAACAAACTCTGCAAATGACACAAGAGCAGAGTTAACTTGGGTAGACCTCAAAAATTGCAGCTCGAAAAAAGTGTGTTCGCCTACAATTCCCATTTTATTTTTTTTCACATGACTCTTACTCGCTGTCTCTCATTTTTTTGTCCACACACGAACCATTCAACGTAAAAAGCGTGTGTGTTGAAAATGAAACAAAATAAATGGATTTTTTCAAAAGTTGAGGATCATCATTCTACATGTGCATATATACAATGTGTAGGGTCTAGGGAATAGTAATTTGGAGCAATATGGAGTATTGTGTAATGTATTAATCCCATTGGGAAATGTGTGTGTAAGGAGGAGGAGAAGAAGAAAAAGAAGAAGGAAATGGAGAGAGAAGGTGCAATTAACAGGTCCTTGAAAGTTTTTTCCAGTTTTAAAAGATAATGAAGGATGAAACAGGAGGAGGAGAGGTCTCATCAAAGTATCCCCCAGGATTAGTGACCTTATACAGACACACACACATTATACATGTATATAAGCCTAAGACGTATACATCTACTTCTGTATAGGTGTACCAGTTTCTAGCTAAAATCTTGGCTCCATTTGGCACACACTTACCAACATCATTAATTTCCTCTTTTTTTCTTATACAAGTTGAATAGGGAGAGGAAGGAGGGATGCACTCATCTTAATCCATAATATAAAAAAGAATTCATGATTTCATATTTTTGACGATAATCCTTCAACAATTCACACAAGTACAAGTCATTATCAACTCTTGAATGTATACCAGTGCCATTCCAGATCGAGTAGACTAACTGTTATTTTTAAATTATTTTATTCTGCTTTTAAGTGTGCTAAACTTCCTTTCAATGTTTTCATTTTCTTATTTTTCATATTTAAGAAAGTTGGAAGGTGCATGCTAAAAGGATTTTGGTAAAATGCTGAGATGTTTCCGAATGCGATTTTTTGAATCATCGTTAAAATCGAGTTTGAAGACAAAAAAGAGGAAGTGGTCATAAACCACGGCTTTCACCACTACAGAGAGAATTTCACACACACAAGCAGTGCAGGTGGGAAACTTGGAGAAAGTTATGGAAGAGGAAGCAGGAGGCTGCTGTGCACACTATAGTATGGTACATGTGTTTATGTGTGTGTGTGTGGGTGGGTGGATGGTTTGGTTGATGGTGAAGTGAGGTCCATTTGACGAGGACATTGATTTTTCTCGGGTTTGCTCCTTGCGTGGAATTAGACTCTCGTTCATTAAGTGTCGGCTTGAGATGCATTCCGTGGCGTTGTATGGGTAATCGAATGAGATCCTGAGGGAGCGATTACTTAGTCTTTGCACACCTTGCCAATTCATTATGTTGGCCATTATTGGGCGGTGGTCCCCTGGGAACCCCACATACACACACATCACACAGCAACTATTTTTTCCTTCTCCTTTCCTACCTCATCAACATACATACTCACACACACACGGGATGGTTTGAGGGTTGCTGTGGTAATTTTTGAGATGTAAGCATTGTAGAATTTAGAGCATCAGTCTGGATAGCTAGACAGGTGGAACTGAGAATTAGGCAATCTGATGATGCGTATACACACACACCTTCATGCCTTGAATACCTAAGCCTCCTCTCCCCATCTTATCCCACCACACTCTTCTCTCTCTCTATTTTTCTGTACACACGTACATATAGATGTATATATTGTATAGAGCACTGTCCTACTTGTCCGAAGACTTGGCAGTCTATGGACACGGAGGCCGAACTATTTAAAATCCGCCAGACAACCAAAATTCCTTTTTTCCTACAGCTAATCAACTAATGATTCCACATACTCGCTTTCTCTCCTCCTCTCTCCCCCCTCCGCATTCCACAGACACTCCTTTCTGACCCTAATAGGAATTAAATGAGGAATTAATTTAGATTGCTAAAAATATCCTTCCCTCCACTCCATACCATATTATGACTCTTTTAGTTGTCTACATTATATTTTCCAGCACAGTTAAAGTACGTCATCCTTCTTTCGCTGGCTCAAACACACACACACACGCATATGTACACACAACCACAACGTACCCTTCATCCTTACACACATTTATACGGATGCTTAAATCTCTCTCCCAAAAACCCAGCCTCATTTTTTGTGGGAAGGAAAAATGTGAAATGGACTCGGCAATCTATTAATCATGTGGCAGATTCTCGGTTTGATTTTTTTCTTTTTCTCTCTCTCTCTCTCCCGCTGTATATTATATAGTATTTTTGGGAGTGAGTGAGTGTGTGTGTTTTCCACCCTTCACCTAACACACTTTTATCTCCCCTTCATCTTACACACACGCACACACACGTTATATTATATTCTCAAATTATATGGTTGTCCAAATTTGAAATCCTCACTTCATCCCCCAAATATCCAACCTTGTGTATACTTACAATATGTGTGTATTGATACGGAGGGAGAGCAAATAGGAGAAAGATTAGAGCGTAGAATTTGATTAGTCCCATTTACCAATTGGAGAACAAACGAGAATTTTTTCCACCTCCTCCTCCTCCTCTACTTTCTCTCTTTGATCAAATATTTGCTCAAGTTCTCTCCTTTCTCTCTCTTTGTCTCGACGTCCTATATCCTCACACAAAAGAATTGTGTGGTGGTGGTGTGTGTGTGTATGTGTGAGGAGTGAGGGATAGATATAAGTGGGAGTGCAGGAAGAAGACTGATGTGAAGAATAAAAAAGACGGAAGGAAAAGATAAGTGAGAGAAGAGTGCGGAAGGGGAAATAATTGAGCTTCTGTGAAATGAGCTGAGATTGAACTATGTACTCTCTCTCTCTCTTCGCTTTCTCCCCTCCTTTCTCCTTTATCCCGAGTGTATGTCTATACCATGGACAAGCCATACCCTGATAAACTGTCTGTATACGAATTCCTGTTCTCTCCCGCTGGTTCCTTGGTATATAGAGTAGGAGTATGAAGAGTGGGGTAAACTAAAAGAAGAGAGATTGACTGGCGTAAGGCGCTTTAGGACGTGGTGACTGACGACACAGTACATAGGAATGGAGGAGAAAGGCATGAAGGGAAGGAGAAAGGAGTTGAGACTCCACAGTAGTTGAAACTAGTGTAGTAGGGTCATAAAGGCCGACAGACATGAGTTAAAAGAAAAGTAAAAGTAAGAGTAGAAAGTAAAGGGGGTGAGGAAACATGGGCCAAGTTATGAGGTAGTAGTTGGTGAGGATCTCATTATACGACCCAATGATTCACATTGCTTTACAGTTTACTTTCACCCTATCTCTCTCTCTTGTGGCTCATATCAGCCACTGTAATGTTGTGTTAACACCCCCCACATCAAAAGCGGAAAAAATGTGGATACAACATTCGGTTTATTTTCACACACACACACACAAAGAAGAAATGAATTTCACCTTATTTTGTGCCACCACCAAGCTGTGTGTTTGGTCTTGTTTCTTCTCTGGTGTGTGTGTGTGTGTGTAGATGTACAGACATGGAGTATAGTGAGCATGGTAAATGACGTGGAAGGCTCAAGTGAAGAGGAAGGCGAGAGGGTTGACCCTAGTATATAAACAAACCACACACACACACACATTCGTATAAAACATTGGAGGTAGCTATAGAAGAGTCGATTAACTATCACCCAATGGAGTCTCCGAGTTGGAGTCTTAGACAGTTTTTTGTGTATCGGCGTGTGTGTGTGTGTGAGGGGAGAGGGGATCGTTTCCAGTGCGGAAAATGCTCTTTTTACCATCAATCATCTCATTTTGCTCTCTCCCTCTCAGTTTTCTCTTTCACTTCCCATTCCACTCGCTCACCTTTCTCCCTCTCCCCATCTCTGTCTCGTCTCTTTTACTCCCTCCCTTTCATCCTCCCGTACTCCTCTGTCTCTCACTGTCTGTCCAATAGACTAGCCTAGTCCTGTCTACCTACACACACTCATTCACTCACACAAAGCACTGTTATTACACTCTGTTTGTGGGGGAAACCCACACACACACAGCCGATCCCATTTTGAACCACACACAGAAACACACATGCACACATTAAGCCAACTTTTATTGTTTGAATCTTATTGTCAGACATCCTCCACTACGATCAAATATCAAAGAAAGGCTACAATAGTAGTCCTTATTATATACCGTACATAATACACTATACACAATTATGTGTACACATATATACCTTTTGTAACCCCCGTTATATTTGGTGAGGAGAAGGGGGCACAAAATTCATACACTCAAAAATACACCTTGCTGTCAAGCTATGAGTAGTGCATAAATTATGATTTTATCCCCGCCTCCCTTTCTCCTTTCCTGCTCTGCTTATTTTTGGCTTGAGAAAGACGTTTCAAAGTAGTAGTTGTTGTTGGAGTCTTGTATCATTTTCACCAATTTTTAAAAAATCATATTAAAATTTTTCCGGTTACTCCCGAAACTTTTTTATATGGTGCATATCGCTGGCATCCCTGGAAAATAGTGTAAGTATTCCATCCCTGACACAGCATACGCTCTCGTTTGCATACTGCGTCAAGGGTGAAATTCACTTAGGCTATTTTTGCTGGAATGACAAGAATATGTATTTACATGACAGGGAATTTAAATTTTAAAAAAGAATTTAAAAATAATATCCTCTCTGTCTCTATGCAAGAATAACGACTCATAATTATACAAAAAGCCTTTATAGTCATACTCCGTTCTGGCCCGGTTTGTTGTAGTGCATTTTAATAGTATTGAAATAATGATAAGCGAAGAAGATGGAAAATATGTACGAGGTGTAAGAATTTTCCATTCATTAGCTTTCTCTCCATTAGAAAATCTCCCACACACACATGCAGCCACAGTGTGTGAAGATAATGAACATTATGTAGGGAAAGGTAAAAAATTATATTCACATCTTTAGCCAGTACAGTTTTCAGTTGGCTGCAACAATAACAACAACAACGACAAAGGCAGTAGGTACCCCTATAGTTTATGATTAGCTTTTTTGACGTAAGAGGCAACATCTGGGGAAATAGAATATGAGATAATTTTTTTGTCCGAGAGCACACTGACGCGGATGATGATGTCGAAAATGTGTGTATATGAGTGAAAGTATGTGTGTGTGTTATCCACCTGCCATTCTGCTTTTTTGTGTGTGATTATACATGCAGCTTTTGCTTTTACACGACTTTGTGTGTTGCGTCCTATTTTCCTTTTTTATGATTTCTCTCTTTCTCTCTGTCCCCTTTCTCCTTCAAAATAAAAGGTGCATGTTCTTGTGCCACACACGACGACTAACATGTTGACCAAATATCAGATGCTGTTTTAAACTTTAGTATACAACTATGCAGAATTATTCATTTTTTGAGGGGGGATAGAGTTGCAACTGCAGGAAATAATTCCAGACAGCTGTGTGTGTTTTCTAAAAAATCTATAAAAATTCTTCATCTCGTTTTGTATGTACAACGATGGTCTGCATTTTTGTAGTGACCATACAGCAATTAGATATCCTTAAACATGTAAACAGCAATCTCGCTGGAGGTGAACAAAGAGACAAAAAATTGTGAATGTAGGGCTAGAAAAGGGATAGTGATAAAACTGCAAGTAGTGTAGGGTCTGAATAGAAGGACAGAGAAAAGATGATTATTGTGAAGGACTCAAGGGAAAGTGTCAGAGGGATTTAATTTTGTCTGGCTGGATTTACTTTTTGCTTCTTCCTTCCCCCATGCTAATTTAATTTGATTTTTCATCTATTATTATAAAATATAATTTTTGCTTATTATTGACAAAACACACAATCAAACGTGATTTAAAATACAAATTATTAGATAAATTCTAACGACACAAAAATACAGTAGGCCAAAGTGCGATTAAAACATACAATAATAATCCAAAAAAAATTATGAATAAAAATTATGAACACCCACGACAAAATTCTTAAAAATAATTAGGAATTCCTGTAGAATCTAAACCTATAAAATATTGATCATCGCTACAAATTACATAACGTTAGTTGTAGAAATCAGATATTTTAAGAACTTATCTTTTTAAAGGGTAAGAATGATGATACAGATATACAAAAAGGAGTACTAAATAATTTAGATGACCTCTAGAAAACCACCATGAAAATAGGCCAAGATTTTGTGTAAATGTGATATATATTTTTTTGAAATTAGAAAATCAAAATCAAAGTCCATGTTGTCATACTGTGTCCATCCATGTCTTGTTCTTTTAACCATTGTTCACTGTGACTGACTATTAAATATTTTTAATGGATGCGTACTTTATCTATATATATATATATCTATCTATATCTATATATATTGAGACCCCCCTTTGACAAATGATTTCAAGTCATCTTCATGGATACTATATAGTCGTCCGTCTAAGTAGTAGTCTTATATATACTATACATACTATATATATAAATCTATAGTCGCCACTCTATCCTTCTCTCTATATTATTTTATATTGTTAATTTAGTTTTTTTTTAGTTTTTGGATTTAGTTGAAAAGAAACTAATGTTTTTTTTGTTTACCTGTAACCAACAATTAATACTTAATTAATTAATTTTGTATACCTATTATATATATTTATATATAGATAGGAGATTGAGAAATGACATTTATAAATGTAGAGAAAATTAATTTACCCCCTATTGTCTTCTCCAAGCATTCTTACAAAATATTAACCGAAAAAAATGTCCCCTCGCCGTCCTTCCCTTTTTTTCATTTGTTTCCCTCTAATCATTTTGTTGTTGTTTTTATACTTTTTAATCTATATCTATATATATATATATTTGTATTAAACCGAGAGAGTCAATGTACGTGTCAATTGGATAACCGGCCCCCTCTTAAACCCTTTACTTTGGTTGTTGTTTTAAAATTTTCCCAAGTGTTTTCAAATTTTTACCCAGCCTCGTGAAAAAAAAACTGCGTTTAGAAAATTAATGCCTTTAGTAAATCCCTCCTCCTCTGTTTTTCTTCTTCCCTTTCTCTAAAGTTCAAAGTCATAATTTCAAGACGTTAGTCAGTCAATCTCTCTCTCTCTCTCTCTCTCTTGCCATTTTTAAAATCTGTAATCTCATTGATTAACTCTCTTCCTTCACTTGTCCCTTTTTAAAAAAGGAATCTAATAATTTAAATGTGAATATTGTGACTAATTTCAAATAATATTGAGAAAACTTTGACCCAAAAATTTCCTTTTATATGATCCTCCTTTGACAAATTTGTCTTCCTAATTTTGATTTCAAATGAGAATTTTTTATATATGATTATCTTTCGTAAAGTTGTACTCGTACACTTTGTAACTCTTTGTATCTTTGTAATTTTGTAATTGTTATTTCTTTGGTCCCTTTTTTTTCTTTCTCTCTCTCTCTCTATCTCTCTCTAAATGGTTGCCCCTTAACCGTCCCTTCTCTGCATTGTTCGCTGTTCTCTTCACAGCTACGTCAAAGCCTGCACCAAAAGCGTACACGACAACGACGAGACTCAACTTCTTCTGGCAAAAAACAACCATTCTCAGGGAAGAATCTGATTCTGAAGGTAGGTTTCTTGCCTCGCCTCCCTTCACTCACACCTTTGTAGTTTTTTTCTTTCTCTCTCTCTCTCTATTTTTATTATTTCTCTCTCTCTGCCTCTTCCAAGTGTATGTTGTGTATGTACAAGTGGCTCAACTCTCACACCTGCCATTTTCTCAAAGCATTTTTTTTTATATTTGATTTTCTCTCTCTCTCTCTCTCTCTCTCTTGTCACTTTTTGGTTGGCTGGTTGGTTGTCAAACTTTTTTCTTCTTGTTGAAGAAAGTCAGTCAACAGCAGCCTTTTGTTTGCTCTTGCAAAAAAGAAAATTTTCAGCTTTTTTTTATTCTGCATCCTCTCTCTCTCTCTCTCTCTCTTCTATGTATATGAATAGTGAAATCAAAAAAATGTCGTCGTTTTGTCCTCCTCATCCATTCATTATAGAGAACAGATGGACAGGCGGCTGTCTGGATTTCTTTTTTCTTACTTTTTTTGTATTGTGAATGTGATTTGAAATATTTTGCATGTGTACAATCAAAGAACATTCACAATGCAGGAAAAAAAATGATGAAGATGATGATGATGATGTGCAATGTTTGTGAGATGATGAACTATGGTGTCTAATAAATGTAGCTGCTATAAATGTGGCGTGTGTGTGTTTGTGTGTGGGCGAATGAAGTTTGAAAATGGCCAGAATACTTTTCTTTTGCTTTGTGTGTGTGTCTGACTTTTGCATCGTTCTCTCTCTCTCTCTTTCTTTTGACTGCATCCTACTCTGTATGAAAACCATAGTCTAGACTCATTAACTGATACAATTCTAATTTCTAAAAAAATTTTTCACCAGGATGAACACATAAATGGTGACTCAATACTTATAACACAATCACAAACTTTTTCATACATACAGTATAGAAATTTTAGAAACATGTATTTTATCGATAAAATATGAATCATCAAATCGACTTCGTCATCACCACAAAATACACACGTTGTCTTCCTCTTGTCTTCACACACACAGATACACACACGTTTCTAGTGTACATTTAATTTTCACAGCTTCAGAGGGATAGACATTGGCATACATGTACCATTTTGAATGAGTCACTTTCCCATTGAAGAGGTTGAGCTAATAAAACTTACACTTGACCAGTACATTGTGTGTGTATAGCTGAATCATGATTTTCTCTCTCATGGGATAATATGAGTGGGCGAAAAGTAACCTTAGGGAGAAAATCAAAGTCAATTACTGATGAACATTTGGAAGGATTTTGATTAAAAATTATTAAACACGAGGGATCATAATGTTATTGTTGGTTAGCATGGGACAAAATTTAATCATTCCCACAAGAGACACTTTCGCAAAAGTGTCGAAACAGACTTGAGGAAAAGATCAACCTTGATACTGTAATTAATTTACTGTGTCCTCAGACAGCAGTTCAACCTTTTCTTCTCATCTTTGTTCTGACAGTCAAGACAAAAGGAGAGACAATGGAAAGTTTGACTGAGGAGTTTTGACAAGTCCACATTTATTTTATTTTCTTCTTCTTTTTCTACGTACAAAAACAAACTGAAAAAAAAACTAAGAGAAAACAATTTCTTTGGATGGATAGAGGAGTAAAAAGGAATTCATGAAAGTTTGACTTGAATTTTTTTCTACTTTTAAGAATTCTCAGGAGGGGAGAAAAACCTTTCTCCGAAAAACATGTACGTTTGTTTTTGAAAGGATAAGGGGGAGAAAGTTTTAATTCTAAACTTTCTCTTTCCTTCTTTCTCCCTCTTCCCCCCCCCCCCTCTCTCTCTCTGGATTCTTTAGATCAACAGACAGCATTTTATACTTTACACACGAATTGACTCATAATATCATCGTCTCTTGTTCATTTCTTCCATTTTATTATTTTTATTTCTACGTTTTGTGTCCCTGTCTTTCTCTATATCTCACTGTACACAACAACAAGACACAAAACACATACATCACACATATAACCTGTTTCCTTTGAGCTTCGTCTGCCATTCTCTTCTTCTTTGTTGCTTAGATATGCACCCACACTCACCCAACTGGGATGAGGGAGGGAGGAGGAGGAGGGTGTGAGGAGGACAAGGGTACATGGCGACGTGACAGACTTTCACTTAGACTTTCACTCAGACTTTATGCTCACAAATATACAAATTGTTGTGTATATCACTATTATTACTATTATTCCACTAAAATTTTCAAAAACAACTGACTCGCACAAGAAAGTCACGTTCTCCTCCGGTTTCTCAAATACTGTCATAAATTTTCAACTATTAATTTTGCCAATTTCATATCAACGTCAAGAGGAAGACATTCACAAACATCCACACACACACTCTGTCTCACACACAAAGTTTTTGTCAAAATAAATCATAGGCCATTAACCAAAATCACCTCTCATAACAATCATGCACTTTCGGTGAAAGTTGACTGAGAACTAGAGAAAGGGTCAGTCACATGCCTCATTATTTCTTCACATTAGATATCATAAATAAGCAGTTTAATTATCTAACACAGCTAGAAGCACCAAAAGAAATCAAAAAATTTTTGAATACATAAAATAATAATTTGATTGCCTCCCCCAGCGCTTCTTTTATGATTTTTCTTAATTATTGTGATCCATACGTGATCTGTTGCTCTACCCTCACCCCCCAACCCCACCTCTTAATTTTACCCCCGTCTGCTCTCCATGCACGCTAAAAATAAAAAAAACTGTTTGGACAATATTTGCAGAAATTCCTAGTTGACACTATGACACATGGAATTATATATATATCTCTCTCTTTATATATTTGTATCTAAAAAGACAAAGTACATGGAAATCTGTAATCCAATTTTGAACTCTTCACACACCTTCAACACACCACACCATCAAAATTACCTCTCTCTCTCTGTCTCTTGACTTTATATATATATGTACCCGGTACAATCATCATCAAATACACACACTTTCCCCCACCCCTTTTTCTTCATCTCTCTCAAGTGAATCCCTGGATTGACTTTAATATCTCTCTCTCTATTCAATAGACATAGACAACCACCCCCTCTCTACCCTCTCTCTCTCTCATGCATATTGCATCATACATAATCACCATCATTGTATATTAATTAAATTACAAAGGCACTTCTTCTTCTTCAACTCCATTTTTGATCGTCACCATTTTTTCGAAAACCAATACATGAAATTAAGATTTATAAAAAATATTAATTTATACTCTTTCGACAATCTTATGATTTTATTATGAAATATATTTTGCAAAAGTTTTTTTGTTTCACAATAAAAAAAGTATTATAATTTTATTTGCGATTGACAGCTATTCAAAATTCTTGCTAAATATTTTTTATTATTTAAGAAAACATGGCAGCTTAACGGCGTTTGGCATTTATTTATTTTTTGATTGAATGCAAATTTTGTTTCTTTATTTTTTTCCGAAAATTTTTGACAAAACTATTTTTTAAATTGACTGACCATTTAGTGTGATTTTTTTCTTCAAAATTTATTTTTTAACAAAAAAAATGTTTTGTCCTCTTTTTTGAAGATATAAACAAAAAAAGATATAATGTTTCTCCAATGGAAAGACAAACTGGAAGGAGCATTACTATCTCTTTCATGCACTTTATTTCTTTGCTAACAAATTAAGTAACGTTTGGAATCAATTTAATTATTCTTTTTAAAAAAATTTATATATCGAGAGAAGAAAGGATGAATAAGATCCTGCACCTATGAAATAAAGCATCATTTTTATGGCTTTCTCTCTCTCTCTGACTTGTGTTAATAACGGAAATGAGTTGACAGTGTCAACTTGACACAGAGTAAACAAAGCAAATTTGAATGGTTTTGTTTTTGTGAATGCTCAAATTTTCTATTATTATAAGGATTCTTTGTAATGACTAGTGAAAGTATAAAGACGAAATGAAAAGTTTTCTAATATGACGGTACTATATGCACACTATTTTTTTTATATAATTGATGAAATGATGAAAAATACTATATAAAAAGCAAAAAATCAATATAAGAGAGTGAGTTTGATATTTCCTTATTACTTTGCATCACTTATTTTGTCTTGATCTTGACCGTCTCACGAAAAGACATGAGAGGAAAATGATTTTTTATTTCTGTGTTTCGTGATTAATTTTTTCCGTTTCTTTTTCTCCTGCAACAAGAGCAAAGTACAGCAGTAGTAGTACTAATTCTGTAGTTTTTTTGATAAGCATAAATTTTCTTTTTTTTCTGTAAATATTGATTTGGATTTGAGCAAAAAGGATGTAGGATGAAAAAAACTTTCTTTGCAAGCTAATTTTTTTTTTGAAAAAAAATTTGACACGACACAGTATATCTTCTGATTTGGATTACTGACTAGATTGTTACATATTTTTTTCTCTTCATTTTTTATTAAGTATTTTATTCTAAATTGCGCATTGTGTAGTCCGTCCATTTTTTGCTATGCAATTTACTCGCCATGTAGTTATTTTAGTTACATCAATATTTTATTTTGGGGCAGTAAAAGAAATGCGTATTATCATATTATAAAATATTTAAATGTAGAGAATAATATTTATATACTGCAGCATAATTTGAATATTATATATTGCAAAAAAATTTTTTACAAATCTTTTGTTTCGTACTCTGATATTCTTAGAGCAAAATAAAGTAATTATCGTACTTAGCATTGGGAGTATTTATTTTTAATTACAATTACTATATTCTCTGGATATAATGTGTAATGAACGTAATTTTGCTATTGACTTGATTAAAATTACGACACATTTACTTACTGTAATGAAACGTTTTAATCTTCTTCTAAATTTATGATTGTCTTTTCTTTGAGAATTTGGTAATAGTAATAAAAAATATTTTTAGAAAATTGTACTGATCCACAAGGACAATTTTGTTTTGTTTGATTACAATCTAAATTAGAGTAAGAAAATTTGAAAGGAGGAAATGAAATGATGAATATTTTTGTGAAAAAGTTTTTTCAATGTCCTTTATATTTTTACAGTTTCTCAACATGGCTTCAGTTTTCATGCGGATTTTCAATTTGATATGCATGATGCTACTGATTGGGCATTGGTCTGGTTGCCTCCAATTTCTCGTAAGAAAAAAAATCATAATTCATGATTATTTTTGTAAATGACAAGAATAAAAATGTCTAGTCATTAAAGTTGACAGCTGAGATGATTCTGGAGACCACCTTTTTTATGAAATGTGATATAATGGAACGTGTGTGTGGGTGTATATGTGTTTGTGTGTAGGTGCCTATGCTCCAGGGATTCCCATCCAACTCTTGGGTTGCAATAAACGAACTCCAGGTAAGAAAGAGACAATCAATACTCATTTACACTTTATCATTAATAATTTTTCCTTTTCCTTCCTTTTTCCCCGTGATGCCCTCCTCCACCTCCACCACTGCTCCTCCTTGTAAATTATTGCTTCGAAATTTTCGTTCCTACCCAATCCTTCTCTTTCTCCTGGAAAGGAAATCCCAATCTGTGTACCGGTACTTGTGAGTGTGTTTGTGAATCCTATGTCCACTTATTACAACAACATGACCTCCACACACACACACACACACACACTTGTGCACTGTACAACCAGGACGGCGAACTGGAATGATATTCAGTTGTATATTACTATTTAATGTTAATTCCTCCGACAGTTGTGAGTTGTTATCCTCCTGTGCTAAAAACCCACATGCTCCAGTCTCTACTTTCTCTCTCCGTATGCATTTAATGTGTACATATACATACAGGGTTTGTCAAGTGAGGTTAGTTGCCACCATAATTCTCTCTCTAATGAAATGCTCCCAACACACACACACCAGCCTCACACCCCCAGCCCTTGATTTATACCCATGATCCACTCTCACTTTCTCTCATGTACAAATGTACCCAGGACTAAATGAAGATTTAAACGTGAACGAGTCTCTCTGTGTCTCTTACATAATTTTACTACACATTCAAATTAGATCCCCTCTACCTCTACCTAGGAAATAAGACAAATCTTTAGGGAGAACGGAATGGAGAAAGTCAAAAAAAATATTTTAACAAATTTTTCCCGATGGAACTTGGAAATTATTTTCAAAAATTAACACGGAGACAGGAGAGCGATTAATTATATTTATCATTAGGTTAACTCAATTTTGATTGCTTATCCTCTCTAGAGTAATCTATTTTTGAAGGAGTTTCAAATAAATTAAGAATCATTCTGATCATAAGTTCATATTAAACTTTCATTAGTTTTATTGGAAAATTCTTGGACTGGTCACTCAACTGTCAGTCTGTGGAACTTTCTCCTCAACTTTCTCGTATGAGGGACAGGAATGGTATTTCCGTACAGCAAATTACTCTATTTCTATTTAACCAATTCAAGACTACTTGACTCGAAACTGGGTATCCACTCACCCCCCAGTCCAGTTTGACGAGTGTGTTATTGTAAAACTGAACCAATTTTGGTCCACCGTGGAAGCACTCTCACTTTCAACGACCCTGTCAATATTTTTCTGGGAGAAGTCAATCCCATCGCATTCCTCTCACCTGACCGTTAGCAGTGTGGAGAAACGACGTCAGGGAAAGTACACAGTCAATATGGGTCAATCCTGAAAATTCATGTATGCACGTATATGTGTATGTGAGGATATAATATAGGATGGAGGGAGAAAGAATGGTTCAAGAATTTGAAGTGAAATTCAACTGGTTTTGAAAATGTTGGCGGATCATTTAGGTAATTTGATTCGAAATGAAGTGGAAAGTTTAGGCATGCGAATAAATTCATCGTCTTTCATGTTTGTTTAATCCACTCTGTTCTCCTCCTCCTTCTCACTCACTATCTTCCGGGCGCTTCTCCTCCACTGAATCTGTGTGTCTACTAGTGAACGATGGAGGAATTAATTGGGTAACTGACCCTTGTCGGGAATGAGGAGGAGAGGAGGGGCGGTTGAAATGGGAAATTTTTTGAAGAATACGATACATTTAATTTAAAATGAGGAGGAGGGGGAACTGCCGGTTTTATCTTACCACATGCCACATCATTTTCTTACCATCCTCATTGGATTGTTATACTCCTAATTTTAACTTTCTCTCTCTCTCTACCTGAACCTGGAGAAAGTAAGTGGAAAGATGAAGTTTAAAAAATTCTAAGGCACATGCTCATAGCATTGCATTATGGTACATGTACACAATAGGGAGGAGGAGGAGAATGACTTGCTTGAGAGGGGTGGGAAATAAAGTACCTCACATTGTTGTTGTTGAAATGAAATTCGGTCAAGAGGACTCAACAAAATAGAATGGGTCTGAAGAGAGGGGACCTTCTGAAGTTCATGATGAGAGAGTGAGAGAGGGGAGGAGGAAGAGGGGCAGAAAAAGAGGAAGAAGAAGAGGATTCTGCCTTTGAAGTACAAACTATTATGTTTCGACTTTGACATTTCGAGTCCTTTGTACATAATTCCAAACCTCCTGCCTTCCAATGTATTTACACTCCCTCGGATCTCTATAAAATTCGTAAAGCTTCTATTGTGGCTTTGCGGGTTGAGTTGAGTTGTGGCTATACAACGAACCCATTGACAGCCACTCTGCACTACAAACGAGACGAGTCGGAAGAGAGAAGTAGGAATACACACAACGTTCTTTACTATTTCTCTGGGGGAGAAGGGTATAAAATGCTTCTGCCTCAGAGTCAGAACACTAATTTAACAATTTGTAACTACACAATAACCGAGTTATGTGTCATATCATGCAATTGAACAGTTTTTCTATGGATTCATTATTTTTTGGGGGAAATGACAACATGTTTTCTTGTTATATTTGATCAACTATTATTTTAAGAAGGAAATGGTTTGGCACAATTAAATTGTAGTTGATAAAAATCGAGAGATACAGTAAATGAAACGAAAACAATTTACTGGTTACAAAAATTGACAATTTTTTTTGGAGAAAATAGAAACTAATGTAATTCATTCATTTAATTTTTGACCCATTTTAAAAACCTACAAACTCATTGTACATTTCCCTTTTCATTATTAAATTACCTCCTCAATTTGTTTTTCAAAGATTCTATAAAAACAGTGCCATCTTTCTTCTTCTAAAACTTTGACTCGAAGTTGACACAATAAATTCAAAAACAATGGTCCATCCTCCGAAAAACGAAAGGTAAAACGGTTATGTGTGTGATCGTGTTAAGTCCTCCTTTTCTGTGAACGCCCCATGTAAATACGTCTATTCAGCATATGCTCAGTACCTGAGTGGGGTGCCACACATACACAAAGTTTTGACAAGGAGTAGTGAGTATGATGAAGTGAAATAGTGTAAAGAGAAAGTTCCACAGCTACACTTGTATTATGTATGTACCAATTATGAGGAGGTTGAGGAAGGAGAGAGAGAGAGACGGATGCAAGATTTATAGTTGTGAAGAAATGGGGATTTATACGGTACAAAAGTCTGTTTCGACAGTCCGTTTGTTTATCATTCCTTTTGACTCGTTCAAGTATTCTCTCTGTCTACCTAAGGTATGTGCTCAGCCTTGTAATGCAGCACAGCAAGTAGAGTGGGGGCTAAGCTACATAGGTGAGTAGGACAGGAGTAGGACTTTCTCGGGAAGTGTCATGAGTCCTCGGAGAACGATATTTTGGTCAACATCCCTTTCTCTCTCTCTCTGTACATGTGAAGTCTGGAGTGGGAATGAAGATTGAGTGAGTGAGGGTGTCCCGAGACGCTGAACGAGGCTGAGACCCTGGAGAAAGGAGAGAGAGAGAACGGAGGGGGACAGAGAATGATAACATCACCTGACGCCCCTCTTTCTCTCTTTCACTGTGAAGAGAGAAAGAGAAAATGGGGGGACATTAATTAATTACCTGTGAATTCGCAACTTCCATAGCATAGCACTGCAATGCATGTATGCAATGCACACACACACAGCACAGAGGCTGTCAATGAAGGAGGGAAAGACAAAGAACTGTGTCAGCTGTGTGTGTGTGTGTTCGTGGAAAGTATGCCAATATAATAAGATAAACCACTTCTCTCTCATGTCATCACATTGGACACACTGTAAGACACACATACACCAACCCACGCCTTTTGAAATGAGAGCACCAACCTAACTTGGTACGGGTCTAGAATCCCTTTTTGGTCAATACAGACTACATAAATGAATCGCTTCCAAAATGGAATGGATAGTTTAAAGGATTTCAGGAGCTAGGAAAAGACGATGATGTGTGGGTCTCATTCTCTCATCTTTTCCCTCCATCGACTGAGCTGAGAATCGATAATCTCGGGTTATTGTGTATGTGTGTGTCCCAAATCAAATTAACCTTGCTTCATTAATTTTAATACTTCCCAGCTTTCTCCCCGACATTTTGTTTACCCCCTAGTCTTACCCTAGACTTACAATACATGTTACAAAGAAGGCTACTTTGTAATCTTTAACCTCTTCCTTTCCCTTCACCTCTTAATCTATGAAAAGTAATACTTTGAGATAATCCCAGATTCTTTTTTTTGATGGATTCATATACTGTGATTAATTACGGTTTTCTTTTCTCTTAGGATGCCTTTTGGCTGGAGCAATACTCATGGGCGCTGGTAACAGACAATTTTGATCACAATTACTAAAAAGGAAAAGTTGATGTAGTGAAAGTAAAATTCATTGTTAAATTGTTACGAAAAAAAGTACTAATTGAGGGGAAATGTGATGTGTGTGTGTGTGTGTGAAGTTCAAAGCCATGTCGCACATGCTATGCATCGGTTATGGCCGGTTTCCACCGCAGTCCCTCACTGACATGTGGTTGACGATGTTGTCAATGATCTCTGGAGCCACGTGCTACGCTCTGTTTCTTGGACATGCCACGAATCTCATTCAAAGTCTTGACTCTTCCAGACGACAATATCGTGAAAAGGTACGCTTTCTCTCTCTGTCTCTTCCTCCTCCTTCTCTCCATTCTCAAATCACTTTTGTCTCTCTTGTCTTGTCTTACATCTCGTCATGGTTTGTCCATATCAAAATTCTCATATACTTTTATTATTACTATTTACTATTATATATTTACAATTCATATATTCATTCATATACTAATTATTTAAATATTTTGTAATGTAAGCATTTAACTTGTATGTATGTAATTGAAGTATTGTTTTCCCTTTATGGGCTTTGGCGTTGTGTGTTGTACGGCTCTCTAAAAACGCCAAGTAAAATATAAACAATCTTCTTCTTCTTATCCGAGTCTCTGTAGTCTCAAATCAATTTCAAAAAACAATATACGCACATTTTGTGAGCTTCTAGCCCTCACCTTCATCAAAGAATGCACCAAAAAAATACCAAATTTTTATTTGTTCAAAAACTTTCTCTTTTACTTTCTCTTCTTAATATTCAATATCTTCACCGCATTTGTGTACCTTTAACCTACATCCAATTCAAGATTTATTGTACAGTTGAAAAAGTCAGTATTTTGCATTTTTTCAAAAATTCACAAATTTTTCTTTTGAATATAGAGAATGTGAATTACCTACGTAGATTGTGAAAAATTGAACTGTATTTTTGTAGTGCTAAAGGTTAATTAATCATGACAGATTTTTGATCTCCACAAGGAGTCTAAATCACTGCACATTCATTGCATCCAATCCATAGAGGAAGGTAGTGAAAGCACTTTGTCATTTTAATTATTCCTTCATTTTCACTCTCTCTCTCTCCAAATTGAGGTCAACTAATTTTTTAAGAAAATAATTGACTTTTCTGTAGATCTAAAATCTAATTTACAAATATACGCTATTTTGAGGGAGGGTTTTTGAAGGAGCACAGCTTATATAGTTTTTTTCCAAAAAACAAGAGTCAGTGAAAGCATTCTGCCTTTCAAACTGTGATAATATTTACAATATTTGTGTAGAGGGCCATGTTTACTAAAGATTAACGTAATTTGCATGTGCAAAATCATGGGGCAGAGTTTTAATTGGATAGTAATTTTTTAACAAAATAGTCTTTTTTATTAAATGACTTTTTTTGAAAACTTTCTCCATACCCAACTGACCATTATGTTCTACTAGAAGAGTTCTAGTGCCCTACTTACATCAAAGCATACAATCTGACAGACACATACATATCCATGTACATGCGTATGTGTGTCTCATTGAGACTCTCAATTTGAGAGTACACAAGGCTTTTATTGTTTATCTCTCTTCTCTGCTAGTCTCTACTAGTCATTACCATTCCTACCTACTCAACTGCGTACGACTATCTACTTTGTACTACCCATGATTTGGTTGATGCATGAAAGAAAATGATGAAATATTAAAGCAATTTTATGCTGAAACATTACTAGTATTTGAATTGCAAGGAAAAAGGAAAATTGACACAGTTTTCAAATAATAAATGTTCCTGTAGGCAGGTCAAACCAACTACTTTTTTCACACACACTTTCTCTCTCTTTCTCCCATCTCTCATGACTAATGGTTTTACACTAATTATAATTGGTCGTGCATTTAACTTATTCTACATGTCACATTAGCAGATTTTACTTTCTCTCTCTCTCCTTCTATGCCGGGAAAGTTAGTGCTAATATACAGCTCAGTCTAATTTGAGAGAGCAGAGCGCTGATTTTGAGTAAAATATATTTTTTCTGAAAGAAGAAGATCTACACTTAAAAGTTTCTCCCCTCATCGTCTCTCTAATTCCCTTGCACTTTCACTTTCATCTCTGACGTCAAGGAAAAAGACTTTAAATTTTCTTGAAAAATAATTCATGAGCAGAGAAAGAAGGAAGGATGAAACGATGAGGAAGGTTAACGAGAGTTAAGTGTAATATAGGATCTATCCAGGGTCTTCCCTCTTTTTTGTGTACAGTTTATAAATGACTTTACATATATTCAACTGTTAAAAGTTGGAGAAGGTTGAGCAGTTGAGATGGTCCAATATTTTTTGAAATGCTCTCCCTCTCTCTCTCTCTTTCTCAAGTACACTTTCTTTCTCTCCTTTGCTCTCCAATGTTTGTAGTCAACAAGCCAAGATCAGACATTGGCCTAGTTTTTCTTTTTTCTCTCTCTCTTTCTCTACATGATGTAACCCACCCTCACTCGCTCTTTGTAACCTAATTTAAAAACTTTTTGATTTTTATTACTTTGAATTTTATACCCAGAACACGATTTATCTGAACAAAGTGGGAATGAGAATTGTGTGTTTGCTCCCACTCCCCTCTTCCCCCCTCGTTTTCACTTTCTCTACCACACACACTACCCCCACCCCACACTTTCTCTCTCTCTCTCTTTCACTTGTACTTTTAGTGTGTGTGCAACATGCAAACTGGAACATTTACTATGTGAAAAATATCCTGTCTTTTTATCTGTCCATCTATATTCTTATTTCAATTCTACTTTCACTTTTATGACAACACAAATGTCCACAAATCATTGATGGCTCAGAGTGAAAAATAATAATAATTTTTTTTTCTCATTTTTTATCCAATCCTAACAGTTGAAGCAAGTGGAAGAGTACATGGCATATCGAAAACTTCCAAGGAATATGCGGGCTCGAATCACCGAGTACTTTGAGCATCGATATCAAGGCAAGTTCTTTGACGAGGACGCCATTCTGGGAGAATTGTCTGAAAAACTACGAGAGGTGAGTCATTCGTTTTTAATTTTATTCACATTTTGACTATTTCCATACGTTTAACATGTCACCTTTCATTGAACGTCATGTCAATTTAAATACAAAACGTTAATACTCTCACGTTGGACATGAGTTTTCAAATTTACGTTTATTAATCGTAATTTTACAAATTAAGGACTGCAATTAAAATGTTCTGACAATCATGGACAAGGAATTTTAACGTTTTTCAAAAGGAATATTGAACGTTTACAAATTGTAGTTAAAACCCACTGTCGACACACACACTCACACACACAGTTTCCCTTTGTGAACGGAAGGAGTGTAGGGAGAAATTGCATTGACGTGTCCATATAATGTAATCATAATAGAACATAAATTTTGACAAACTGGACTTTATGCCTGTCCACTATGTAAACACACACACACACGAATGACATGGACTCTCAATTTGGGGTGTACATATGACGGAGGTAGAAGGAGTCCGTACAGTATACAATATAAGATGTATTTACCAATCGATCCATTTCAAAAATTGATTGTATAGGATGTAATCAACTATAACTGCCGCTCGCTCGTGGCTTCAGTTCCATTCTTTGCCCATGCTGACCCAGATTTCGTTTCAGAAGTCGTTACAAAACTTCAATACGAGGTACATTTTTTTCAAATACATTTTGTATGTAATGCAAAAGTGTAGTAATTAAGGGTTAATTAAACGACTATCGCCGTCCATACCTAACAAGATGGCGTAAAACAAATTTGCCAAAGAAATGTATTGTGTGATCAAAAAAACAACTAAATTCTAAAGAAATAGTATTGAAAGATTGTAAGCAATCTAATTCATCATTTAATCATTGAATTTATCTGTTCCATATTTTTTTATCGGACTGCTTCCTCCCTTCATCGAATATCAAGGTCTTCCAACCCGGTAAGTGTACCATGTATATCTAAATTATTAAATTAATATAAATATCTCCTCCTCCCTACGTGATTTCTTGACCTCCTCTTCCCCTCCTTTCCCTTGATTCTGGTCAGAGTTCAACAGAGTCCAAGTTGTGGAGAGTTGGATAAGAAATTCATAATCATCATAAAATTTTGTGCACAAAGTTGAAAGTATATTTACAATGTAGAGAGTAAGATTGGTTCCCTTACTACTTTCACCACCCAGGCTCGAGTCCCATGTACAAAACAAGACAAAGTATAAAGAAAGTGGAGTGAGATTGTGACGGGAGTCTGAAAGATAGAATTTTCATGAGATTTTCAAAAGTTATTCAACTTGTTTTTATCCACTTGATGATATAATAGAAATACCTATTTTACACTCCACTCCCTCACTCTCTCCCTCTCTATAATTTCCATATCTTACATACCTACACAGTACGCACACTGTTATGATTTGTTATCCTTTCTCTCTATATTTTAATAAAATTTAACACACTTTACATGTACACAATCCAACCCACTTTCACTTGAGAGTTAGTATGTATGGATGAGGGGAGAGAGTGATTATAAACCATTTTTCGGGGTTACATGGTAATCCACCTTCGTCCCAACTACACACATACACCACCATCTTCAACAATAAATGCAGAAATAGGAAAGTCTATGTCTAGACCGCATAACTTTCCATAACTACCGCTTCTTTGTCCAAGGAGCAAAGAAGAGAGACTTTCTCTATACACACAAAATAAAGCAGACATGTATAGGGAAAGATGAGGGAAAATTTGTAAATACTTTGTCGATAAACGATATGAGATTTTCTCCCCCTCTTTCTTCTCTCTCCCTCTCTCTCTCTATTCATAATAACACTCCGTTTATAATGTGGTATCTAGACACAAATCTCTTCCATAACTTTCTCCCCTACATAGGCAAGGTAGGGAAAGTTTGAGTTCACCCCGTGTACCGCTGAATGGTCCTTCTTTCTCCTCCTTTTTCTCTTTACTCTTTCTCTCTCTCTCAATGTTTGTTCACTGCAAAGAGGGAAAATGGGAAGGAAGAGAAAGAAGAGGAGGGTATATATATATAATAATATAGTACAAAATATATATAGTTGTGACATGGGAAGACAGAGCCGTACACTAAACACTGAAGGCTTCTTCTTCTCCTTCTCCCCCAATCACTATATATGATATATGATATAACATATTATATACAATGTATGAACCTAGTTCAAAAAGTTCCTATGAACCTAGTTCAAAAATTTACAACGAACGCCACACCAATATTAATACATAGAATATATCATGGAGGAATATAGAGCACACTCATCCATCACCGAAAATCAGATTCATTGCCAGGGAAGTCAAAGGATCATTAGTTCCATGCTCCTGTCCTACTACACTATTCACTGTACTAGACTTTCTCCTCCTCCTCTTCTCCGCTCAATAAATCTGCTATAAGAGCTTTTTACACACGCGTTTTTGTTTACTCTCCTCATCATCAGAGAGAACCCCACCCTTCCCTCTCCTTAATGCTATAATCTTTCTTCGATTCTTCACAAATATCCATTCCACCCACTTTCCCTACACCTTCCTTAGTCAATGGCTACTCTGGTAGACTCTACTCCTGTGCAGTAGCACACCAAGCACAATTTTGTGAAAATTCTCCTTGTTTCCGTTTCAAAAAATGTTACCAATTTCGAGCCAGACGCAGTATACTGTCTCAGGGATGAAATGTGAAGGCCAAAATTTACTTTAATGTCAAAAGATGGATTTTTAATTTGTATTTTTCTCTTCCCTTGTGTACAGGTGACATAATAATTAAGGAGGGGACGATTGGGACAAAGATGTACTTCATCCAGGAAGGGATAGTGGACATTGTGATGGCTTCTGGAGACGTTGCGACTTCCTTGTCAGATGGGTCTTATTTTGGTGAAATTTGCCTTCTCACTAATGCCAGGCAAGTTATCCATCCACGTAAACTGTATTACATTACATACAATATATAATATATATGACGTAACGTGATGATATAACTGGGTGAGAGTTTAGCAGTACATTAGAGGGGGAGTCGTTAAATGGGGAGGGGAGTGAGTAGGAAAGTGTGATATAAGGGATAACGCTCTGGTGGATGTAATGAGTCGTTTTCCCTTGACTGCCCTGAAATTTACGATGCTTTTTTATGATTGCGTATGGCATGAGTATAAATCTTGTGTCTTGGATGTATATGTTGTTTTTTTCTCTTTCTCTTCCCTGGACTTGGGGATGTCTAGGCGTGTGGCCTCCGTGAGGGCTGAGACGTACTGCAACTTATTTTCCCTGAGTGTGGAGCATTTCAACACGGTGCTCGACCAATATCCACTTATGAGACGGACCATGGAGTCCGTCGCTGCTGAGAGGTCAAATATTTCATTATTTTCTCTACCCATTTACCTTTTTCTCTTGACATTATTATCTCATCATATATATGACAGAGTGAAGTATCCCCTCCTTCTGTATATACCCACACTATTTCAGTTTATCACATTAAGAGTCAAACACTTTCCCACTTTTTGGGTTCTCCGCGCCCTTCCATCTTACCCTCCCTCTACTTTCTATTCTCTGCTTGGAGTACAATTCTCTCCCCTTAAATCTTTAATCATGAGACGCACACAATGAACGTTATATATTTTAGGTTCTATTAGCGAAATTTTGAGATTATATATCACCCTTTTTGTCTACCTGTAAAAATTGGAATTTGAAACTTTTTGACCTTATTCCACATTTTTTGGTGGTAGAAGAATTTCTTCGCAAATCTTAGAGTGATTCTTTTTCCTCGTATAAAAGTTGGTCTGTGGAAAATGGGATGGTGAAGATGAGTTGAAAATATATTAAAATGTAAATTTGTATCTTTGTAGACTGAATAAAATTGGAAAAAATCCAAACCTCGTGGCTCCTCGGGAAGGTATTGATGGTACATATACAGCTGTATATCATGTTTATTCCAAATAGTATTCCTTGATAAATTGGAATAACGTTCTAAATTTATTTTTGATTCAAAAGATCAATCGGTGTCTGCCATTGTGACTGCCTTGTCAGAGCAGGCGGACCACGAGGACGATGATGTTGACATGGAGGAGGATTTACCGACCAGCAATAAAGGCAAAGACAAGGATAAGTGCGACATGAGAGAACTGACTAAAGCACTTGCCAAGGTATCTATTAGATTCTTATTTTTCAATTAACAAATCTTTCACGTGATTCTATGTTTAAACACACAATTTTGTCTCACAGGTCAATTTGCCTCGACCAAAGTCTGAAAATTGTTTCCTGGCCTCCGCATTAGCTTCATCAGCAGCAATAGGTAAATTTTAAAATTTTGTTGATACTCCTCAGAGCGTTTGTGACATTTAATTTTGACAAAATAATTTTAACCCGCCATCTTTTAATCCATTCACCTCTATTATTATTTTAGGAACAAATGATATTCTCAGCCAACAAGATCCCGACCCACAAAATCTATATCATCATCCCCTCCCCCAGCAGTCATCATCATCATCGTCATCAGCCGCCGTCGCCTCCGGCTCCGCATCCACCGCAATTCCCAAACAAAAACCACCACTCCAAAAACAAATGAGCCAAAGTTCATCTCCCCGAATGTTTGGTAAATCCAAATCAACGGTAGAAGCCCCACCACCACCCCCTCCATCCTCGTCTTCTTCGAGCGCCTCAAGAGATCGAGATCAACAACAACAATCCACATCCATGTCCCAAGTTCCTCCACCCCCCGCTTACACTTATAGTAGTAGCAGTAGTGGTAGTAACGTGACCACGACTTCCAAACCCAATGGAGCAACCCCGTCTCATCCATTGGTTCCACTGCCTCATAAACCGCCTCCTGTGACTGTTAAAGAGCCTTCAAAATTACCATCATCTTCAATAATACCTCAAGTAGTTTCAAATGTTACTTCTTCTTCTCATCCAGTTGCCTCAACATCCGTGACAACATCCTCTCCCTCCTCTTACGCTACCCACCCCAGTTCGACGACGACCCCACCATCATCTTCCTCCTCCTCTTCAGCATCCACCAATCCTAACATTATACACACAAAACCACCAATTGTTGTCCAACCCCCACCCCCAACCCAACAAGTCAACCCGAATGTCATCACAGTAACTCAGATGACCTCACCTCCAACCTCGGGAGGACCTGTCATGTCCAAACAGTCGGGTGGAACCCAGCCACCTCCCCCACAATCATCAAAGCCAATTAGTACAATCACGACCACTGCCCCTTCCTCCTTACCTCCATCAACAGTCCCAAGAATAAGTAGTATTAGTTCCTCATCCGCACCAGTGCCCTCCTCCTCCTCCTCTCATGCAACCAAGAGTAATCCTGTCATTACTGTTGTGACTGCCACTCCAACTGTTCTCAAAGCTGTCAGTCCAACTTCCACCGTCGTCACTTCAATAGCCCCTCCATCCAAATCGACGAATACCCATGGTTCCTCCTCCTCATCTTCGTCGTCCACATCTCCATATTATCATTAAAATTAATTAAATATTAATACCTACTTATTAATTTTTACACCATGGGGCTGTGTAGACAAGTTTTTCTTTCTTTTGTATTAAAAAATTATTAAACTGAAAACAAGAGGTTAAAATACGACATCAAAATACTTATAACAATGGGATTAAACGAATGCCGATAACGATATTAGATTTTTAGACGAGTATACACATATATAAATATATTATTGTTATTATGGTGGAGGGAAAGTGGGAGAGGGGAATGGGGAGGAAAAGAAAGTAAAGAAAATAAATATGTATATATATACAAGTTGCCATACCTTGAACCCTTAAACAAGAGAGAGCGTAAAGTATATATATACATACGTAAAACAGTAACTACTAAAGAAACCAACAATAAAAAAATTACTACATACTATAACTATATATACTCTTATGAATAGTTAACTGACGAAAAAAAAGTGAAGCCTTTCCTTCAAGCAATAGTTTTCGTGAACTGAACAATTTTTATGCTGTAAAAAAAATATATATAATAATATATTATATGAAGAAACCGCGTGATTGACCGTGTGTGAGAAATGTAATATGCATAAAGAAAAACGATAGGGAATAAGAAAACAAAATCACGTATATACATTGTAAAAAAATAGGAGGAAGGAAAGTAGAACACGAGAAAATATATTATAATAACAAAGCGAAAGAAAAAAATGAAATCACGTACCTTACACTATATATATATACTATATACGCGTAAAAGTTCATGGATCTGCAGAGAAAATTTTTAAAGAATTAATTTGGTTGGTAATTTGACACAGGACAGACACACAACATACAAACAAAAAAAATTATAAGAGGAAAATATTAAATGCCACTGTGTGGTTCAGAACATGAAGAGTATGATCCAAAAAGTATAACAGACACTGTGACAGAGTAAATAAAATTCAATTTAAATCATAGGTACATTTTAAACGGCTGGCTCCAAAGAAAACACTACAATTTATTATACATATTTAAGTGCAGATTATCAAAACGAAGATGAAGAAAAAAAATCACTAATCCTTCTCTCTACATTTACATACACAAATATATATTGTGTATATTTAAAAAAGAAAGAACTATAAAAACTTGAATTACTTACTTAAGGACTTGAATATTGAAGATTATTATTAGTGAGAATAAAAGGAATAATAAGGGAAGGAATAAGAATAAAATAATAAAACCGTGATTATAATATATACCATCTCCCCCTGGGTAGACAGTGTGTATACAATACAATAAAAAAAATATGAAAGGAAAGTAAAATTAAATTATAAAAGAAGAAAATCCTGATATTAATTTAGTAAAGAAGAGGGTATATATTATTGTAGGGGGGAATGCATATTATTATTATTATTGCAATTATTAAGATGGTTATCAATAAATATATTTGAAAAAAAGAGAGAAATATCCTTCAATCGTCGTCACACACACAACTCAACCTTGATTATTTATAAATTCGAAAGTATACATTATGGCTAATTATGATGGTTAGAACATTATCCGACATGAAACTAGTATTCTATCAGAAAGTTCAGATAAATTGTATATTACTTTATTTATGAGGCTGTGTTCGTGTGCGTGGGTGTGCGTGGGTGTGGGGGAGTGAAAGGGGAGAAAGAAATTATTTGTGAATGTGAAAGTCCATCCACTACATGAAGAAAGAAAGTAAAAAAAGGTATATTATATGAATAAAAAAATAATAAAACCAATCAAATGTTTCTCACAGATTAATAGGAAACAAACGAGAAATCGGTAGATTGTAGACTACTCTTCAATAAGGGGGAAGAAAATAATTAAGATATTATATGAATAAAATAATTAAAAATAATACTACTGTCCGAGGAATTACTACACAACACAAAAGAAATATGTGACCTACCAAAAAAAAATTTTATTGATAATAATAACCTTGAGTCAACGGAAAAAGAGAGAGAGAGAGGTTTTTGGGGAAAATGTGAAATTTCTTATAAAAATACAAATGTGAGCGAATGTTTGATATATATACACATTAATATTATATACTAATGTACCTACATTCATTTTTTTTTGCTGTTGCTTTCTCCTCCACTCAACCCGTAAAACAATTAGCCCTTTATCATACTCACCCAAAATTACATATTTACTATATACGATACAGGTAAAACAATATTTAATTAAATTGTAAGATTATGTATTTTAAAAATATCCAATGTCATCATATAAAACCATATGTGAATTCCAGAAGGAACAACCGGTATGTTGTATTAAGTAATATATACTAAAAGAAAACCACCAATTACCATTTTTAAGACAACTGTAATATAAAGACGATGAATACAATGACACAGTGATATAGAGAAGAAAGAACGGACCGTCGTCGGATCGGCATCACCTGTGATTCTATGATTTTGTAAAAAATGACCGTATTTTTCTTGTTTACCTTTCTCTCCTTTTTCTGGTAGTTTCCTAATTCGTCTACAAGAAAAAATTATAAGGAATTCTGAGTGTAATCTTACGATTAGATATAATCCAAATCTTTTTAAAAATCGTTTACTAATTTAATTAAAACCAAAGGACAAAATTATTACCAGTCCAACTTCAAACTCACTATATACGAAGATATGTTTGTAGGAAATAATTCTGATGTTAATTCGTATAATAAAATATTTTGACCTGGACACACATACTTATATATGAGGGACAGGAAGGTGCTCAGAACTGTGTTTTTTGTATATTTAGAAAAAAAAACTATTATAATATATCGTTATCTAACTACATTATATGATATTGTGATGAATTGCGATAGACAGTTTAATATAGGACAACAACAAATTATATTACACAATTTTAGTCATACTAGGCTTATTGGAAGGTATAGAAATATAAAAAAAGGAAAACCCGTGTATACCTGATTATTTCAACAATGAAGCGATTATTAGGATAATTTTTGAAATAAGGCTATTATTATTACAATGAATTACCATCAACTACATTGTAACTTACAATTATATTAATGATAAACAAATGTAGAGTCTACATTTATAAGTAAAATTGAGTTCCTGCTTACAATTAACCATGCACATTACTCTCTAAACTGTGTATAAAACCCAACTCCTGTCGTTCCCTTCAAGAGAGATACAGAGTTCACTGTAGCCACTGAAACATTTTAATTTTAATTCAATTTGAAAAAGTTAGACCATACACACTTAAATTGAATGGAGGAGGAAACACATACATTTTTTGATTAGTGGGAATGGGGGAAATAAGAGAAGTTAAAAAAAGGAGAAGAAACCATTTAGTGTAGACATGAAAAAAAAGAAACAAAAGTATTAAATGATTTGAAGACTAGTTTGGTATATATAAATATATACATTAATATACATTTATAATAGAGAACAGGTGCAAATGCTACATATATACACATATATGGTGCTCAAACCGGAATCCTTATTAAAGAAAAGTTAAACTACTTAATGATATTGTTAATGTCAGGTATTATTTCTTTTAAAAAAATACACACACCAGTTATGATTGTTGACATGTATTGACAAACTAAATGAAACCTTGTAGCCCATATTTTTCTTCAAATCTTCTTCTTCTTGAGACGCTGTTCTTGATTGTTATTTATACATAAAGATTATAGATTACAACAATAGGAATAATTTACATCGTGTGTGTATACCCAATCTTTACAATTTACCAAAGAAAAGTATAGATGGTATATTAAATTGTATTAAATTATTATTTCTACTACTACTACACACATGGTGGTACGGTACATTGATTGTTAAATTAAAAGTAGAGATATTATATTATATTATGAAATAATTACTATATTGTACATATATCTCTTGATGATAATAATTTAATTTAACGATTTATAATTTTTCGCCTGCCTCAAAAAAAATAAAAAGAAGAATATTTCTTAAAGGCGCAGGTTGCCCATATTATTATTATTATTCGATACATGTTAAATCACGTGAAGTATAATATATTATATGATATATATATCAAAAAATAAAAACCCGAACGCTTAAAAACTATTCAATGAACTTTTGAATCCATTGTCTTTCAGTGTCTCTTTATTTGTATCAGTAGTTAAAATTCATCACGAACTGAGAATCCCACTACGGGCACACAATAGGAAAGAGCTGGATACAATCGTAAATGCACCGTTCATTTTGTGATAACTGTATTCATGAAGTGTTCGGGAAGGGACGCTTGTATGTATTTTGGAAAAAAATGAAAGGACATTGTCGCGGTGGATGATGCAAGGCCTAGTACTTACACACACACAGGAGGACTTGATTCCATTGATTCCAAACACAATTTAGTGAAGGGTGCATGGACTCCTGGAAAATCTCCTCCAGAACTTTACTGTTCATCTATCGACACAAAGGAACGAGACTGGAAGTATCCAGTCTCACCACTGAATTATGAGGAAGAGAAAAACTTCCGTATTTTTGAATAACGGCATCTCAAGCAGGGCTTTTCCTCCGCCTTCCCATACTCATCAAAATGTCTATATAAGGAAGAGGAACAGTACACAAAGTTCGATTCTTCACATTACATTTGTGTATTTCAATCTCAGCTGTGAATTAAAAATCATTTGTGAAAAGCGTTTTCATTTATTTTTGAGCTTTAAACGCGTTCGAAAAAACCATGAATTTAAATTGGAATCACATAATTGGATTAATTCTTCTGATTATAAATTTGAGCTGTTTTGTCCTGTGTAAAGAAAGTGTGGAGGAGAAAGGACGGAAGTTGTCGAAAAAATACTCAGAACCAGGTAACCACATTATTTACAATTGCAATTAAGGAGAATGACTAGTCTGAGTTAATGTTGAGAGGTTTAATTATTGTTTAAATTTACATCAGTCAAAAAATTAGTACGACATGGAAGGGATGTTCAGTCAACCGAATCAATGGGGGAAATTGAGAAGTTGTGTAAAAAATTTTGCGAGTCCAGACAAAACAAAGAGTGTAAAATGGCAGTCAAATTCAAACGGTATGATGTGGACAAGAAAATTTGTACTTGTGTCGACACTGACGGGTTGACAAAGGACAGTGAGTTTTTTTCGTTAATTAATTATTTTCCGAATTTAGCCTACACAGTGTTACAAAGTTTTTTAATTAATCGCTGTGAACGATTGTGTGTGTAGGTAAAATTTACAAAGCAGAGACGCCTCATTCAAAATATGATCAGAATAATCTCAAGACAGTTCTTTTGAGCAAAGTGTCCATGCCCTGTAATAAATCTGACGAAATCTCGTACGAGTCCTGTCAACTGTATTGCAAAAGATTCAAAAATTCGGACGATTTTGACTGTTCCCTTGATGAATCTCAATGTCATTGTTATGGCAGAGTGAAAGGTGAAAGCTTTAAAAAAACACATATTTCATTAACAGGGGGGTAGAGAAAATTCATATTTATGCACATTTTTTTAAAAAATTAATTCCTCACAGCCACAAAATCATCACAACGAAGAATGAAGAGACAAATGATTGCTGAGACAGTGTTGGATGATGGAACCCAAGTAGTAGGGATGAGTATCACTCCTCCATATCCAGCTCGTCGACCTCATCAATTATTCGGGGGTCATCATCATCATCATAGACCACCACCCATGCCTTATCCTGGTTGTAACCAATACACTTGCATGAATCAGGTATGAAAAAATACAAGGTTTTGAATAAAAATGGAGTGATCACACTGACTGTGATGTATTTTTCACACAGTGCCCTTATGGATGTGACAGTCTGTGTCGAGCCAATGTGGAGTGTTACTGTAGTTGCCCTGAAGATTTGACTTATGAATACTACGACGACCATTCTTTATTTGGTTCATTATTTGGCTAAATCCAAAAAAACTCTCATGTCATTTTAAAAAGGATTATTAAAAAATTGTCAGTAAAATTTAAGGTAGAAAAACTACATTAGAAAATAAGTTTCTTTATTCTTTAAATTCTTTTTTTGTAAAGAAAACTTATACGGTATAAAAAACACTTTCAAATAGTAATAATATCATGCAGTATTGTTTCATCAATTCAATTCTCACTTTCATCCATCATTGACAACATAATAATAATAATTAAGTACTAAAATTGATGTAGAAATTCGTTTTTTTACATCTCTCTCGTTATTACATAAAATGTTGTGAATAAAAGAAGAAGATAAATGGAATGTTATACAATCTCGATGTAAGATTCTTTCAAGATGGGTTCCTTGTTGGAGTCGAGTAGAGGTTCATTTCTTTTTTTGGCCACCTTGAAAATTGTCAGCCAAATGAGTACGGAGCAAGCGATGACAATTAGAAAACCTATGTACAAAAATTACATTAGTACACTTTATATTTAATTGAAAATATTTGTCTTTCTTTCTCCAAATGACTCACATAGCATTGTTGCTATCCCTGGTCTGTAAATGACAACGATCGGGGATGTGTCCGTCAACGTTTCAGAAGGAGCATCCATTTGTAGGAGTTGACATTCTTTCTCCCAATTAGTTGGAATCACAGGTTTGAGGATCTCTTCAAGGGTGTGCAAATAACACGGACTTCCACAGTCTGGGACGTTCAGCTGATGAAGTGGTCCATGACTTGAATTTCGATAGAAAAACTAAACAAATTTTTTTAAAAAAAATATTAGTT